>JAWPHD010014054.1:0-63856 GCA_037043455.1 Cyrtodaria siliqua
TTATGTTGTATGCTTTAAAAACATATCTTAATGTGTTGAACATTTTATGCATTTGGATGAGTTCCCGATTTTCACAAAAAAAACCATAAAACTTTCTTATGCTCCTGAAGGGAGGGAGCCTACAGGGCTGTCTCTAATAGCCGGCAGCCAGCTATATTCGCGTCAGTTTTAAATTTCGAACCGGCTGTAACAATTTATTTTTTTAAATATGTATAAAATAAAGAGTTGTGAAATAACTAAAAATCCTGACCTTAATTAGCACCAAAAACAGGAGAGTGCATGTAATTAGACCCCATGCTTATCCGCGGGGAGAATGCCCGCGGATCCTCTAACAACCCCACTCGCTTTTCTCGATCACTAATGGAAGCCGCCTGTAAAGTCAAGGTAGCCACCTGTTTCAAAAATTAGAGACAGCTCTAGATCTGGCATATAGTAATCGCACAGTCAGTTTGTTCATTGGTCCGTCTGTCTATCCACCTAAATCAACCATGTTTAAGCCATAAATTTGAAAGTATAAAAGGAAATTTCATGAATTTCACAAAAATGTTAATCGCAAGGAGGTGTGTTGCATACAAGAATCAGATCCGTAACTCAAAGGTAAGTCAAAGGTCAAGGTCACACTTAGAGGTCAAAGATCAAAAGCATCAGAATTTGAAAAGTTCATAACAAAATTCAAAAAATATTACGCAGGATCGGAAGATGTGTTCATATAATTCAATTTACTTTCAGTTTACCATTGTGTTTTACCTGTAACTCTTAGTATTTCAGCGATGTAGAACTTCACTATAAGAAACATTTTTCGGGGGCATTTGCCACTTACTGGTGACATTTTTTGTTCCAATTGATGTTTCAATGCCCTATCTTTTAATTAGGAACTACAGGAGCCAGCCAAGAAGCTGTCTGATACAACCCGGGAACCAGCAGAGAGGGACATTGATGATGACTTTGATCCAGAAAAGTAAGCCAGACTATATTTCATACATTAAAAGGCCCTAAAGTAATACTTTTTTTTACACTTATGTGACACCGGCTGTTTTGACCAAATCTGGCCCATAGAACAGTTTGTATAGAGCTGACACTTTATGTGACACCGGCTGTCGGGACCAGATCTGGTCCATAGAACAGTTTGTATAGAACTCCCCACTTATGTGACAGGGGCTGTTAGGACCAGATCTGGCCCATAGAACAATTTGTATAGAACTTGCACTTATGTGACACCGGCTGTTATGACCAGATCTGGTCCATAGATCAGTTTGTATAGAACTTCCACTTATGTGACAGGGGCGGTTAGGACCAGATCTGGCCCATAGAACAGTTTGTATAGAAATTTCACTTACGTGATACGGCCTGTTTGGACCAAATCTGGCCCATAGAAAAGTTTGTATAGAGCTGACACTTATGTGACAAGGGCTGTTGGGACCAGATCTGGCCCATAGAACAGTTTGTATAGAGCTGACACTTATGTGACACGGGCTGTTTGGACCAAATCTGGCCCATAGAACAGTTTGTATAGAACTTCCACTTATGTGACACGGGCTGTTAGGACCAGATCTGGCACATAGAACAGTTTGTATAGAGCTGACACTTATGTGACATGGGCTGTTTGGACCAAATCTGGCCCATAGAACTTCCACTTATGGGACACGGGCTGTTAGGACTAGATCTGGCACATAGAACAGTTTGTATAGAGCTGACACTTATGTGACATGGGCTGTTAGGACCAGATCTGGCCATAGAACAGTTTGTATAGAACTTCCACTTATGTGACAGAGGCTGTTAGGATAGATCCGGTCTCTAGAACAGTTTGTTTAGAACTCACACTTATGTGATACAGACTTGACAATTTACTGTATAAAGAAGTGAATAAAAGCACTTCAGATTGTTTGTTAATGAAGTTTATCTCTAAAAAAGAAGCTTGAAATTAAACTACAGTCGAACCTCGATAGCTCGAAGTCAGCGGGACCATAGGGATATGTTCGAGCTATCGGTGGCTTCGAGGCATCAAGGTAACGGTAAAAACCAAAATATCTTTCCGAATTTGTGTACCACCCGAAATAGTATTACTTGTGTACGTGATGTATCGTTCTCGGTATGTTTTTTTATGTTCATGCATGTTTGTTTAAAGGGAGTACATCAGGATTTTTCTAGAAATATTTTAAATTATAAAAATGTTCCAATTCATGATAAAACACTTATATCCATCAAAATATGATGTTCGAACCATATTGCTAAGGTTTAAACTTTATATAGCTAGGACGGAATCGGGCATAAAATGCTGAAATTAACCCTGGTGCGTCACCTAGGATAGCATGTATTACTGTACAGAATTAATTTCCTTGTTACTAAGGGGTCATTTTTAGCATCATTCATTATGTTTAGGCGCTTTAAAATAGAAAATATCATTATTTGTCAATTTTAAGTCGGACCCCTAGACCCCTTTGAAAAGCCTGATGTACTCCCTTTAAACCTCATAACGGATATATAACATGTAATTGTTACACTGAAAATACAAGAAAAACTGCAATAATGTGTTTGTTTTATCATTTATTTAAAGAAATATCACACTAATAGATTTTAACTAGAATAATTAGAACAAGGTAAGACTGGTTTACGTACATTATTTAATTAGAAAATCAACCGTGTTTAATGTATCGTAATTAACAGTAAACGAAGTTCACTAAACCTAAATTTTATCTGTCTATTATCGCTTTTCAATCATAAATGTTCGCACCTTTAACAACCAACTTTATCTGTTTTCGCACTATGATCGAACTTGCTACAAACAAATACAAACGCGTCGATTACAATTAATATGGCCGACGTCGCATGGCAACGGATCATCACCTTTAGCGATATCACCTTTAGCGAGGTTTAAATTCACACAATAATGGATCTTCGGACCATAAAAAGTATTCGAGCGAGCCGGGGTATTCGAGAAATAATATTCGAATAATCGAGGTTAAATTACATTGAATTATATAGGAGATGTGTCGGGACCGGAAAATGTGTTCGAATTACCGATGGTATTCGAATCACCGGTGTTCGAGCTATCGAGGTTCGACTGTATATGTGTTGGTATACAAATATATATTTTAAGAGCTCTATTTTATAGTGGCCATGGCTCTAAGAATGGACTAAAATATGCGTATTTGATGAATTTGTGTTTTGATTTCGTCGTACTGCATACAATTTAAAAACAACAACAAGAAATCCTTATTGACTGCTCTGTCTGCAGGTTGAACAAAAGTTTATCATATAAATGTAATTTTTTGAAACACAAAGTGAGTACAGCTCCGACTCAGAAGGCAGCTCAGATGGTCTTAAAGGACCTTACATCTATATGGAAAACAGAGAAAGGTACTTTTGTAATGACCCTTGGTGTTTGGGATATTAACAAAAGCTGTTTTGTAATTGATAACCGTAGATCATACTTTTTGATTTAGACAATTATTGGGATTGTATAATTTTAGCATTAACATTCTGTTGACGCTTTTAATTTTAAACAGTATTTCCTTTCCTTTACGAATCAGTAAATTAATATTGTATCATTATTACTAACTTTACCAAATTTCCCTGTAGCTTGTCTTCTAAGAGGCAATGTAGCTTAACATTTTGTTTGCTGTAATTTAAATTGTTGGAAAGGGTGAGATATTTATTAAAAAGTACCGATAATTTTAGAACCACTGCAAAATACTGATAATTTTAGAACCACTTTTGCAGTTGTCTCCATAGCGACTAGCAGTAGCAGCATGTTTTCACACTGTTGTGACGTGTACTGGGCCTAAATTAAAATATTGTTTGTTTGCAGTTTGCGACCGACCCACGGCAAATCCGCCGACCCAAACAATCTTTTAATTATTTATTTATTTATTTTTTTTTCAAGTTTTTTTGTTTCTTTTTTCTTGCATGTTCTGTTAATATTTAACTAAACCCTTTTTAAAAAAAAAAATCTATGGATAATACTAGTGAAGCACACGATATTTGCATGCCGTCGATGGGCATGCGTTAATAATAAAAATGTTTTAAAAAAAATATATATATCCCTACCTACCGACCCACCCCTAAAAGCCATGGGTCGGAAACTGCAAACAAACAATTTTTTAATGGTGGCCCT
Organism: Cyrtodaria siliqua; assembly: GCA_037043455.1. Lineage (NCBI taxonomy): Eukaryota > Metazoa > Mollusca > Bivalvia > Adapedonta > Hiatellidae > Cyrtodaria > Cyrtodaria siliqua. Next base: position 4,115 of record JAWPHD010014054.1, read on the forward strand.
GTGTCAGCGGCAGTAGATTCTCACAAATGGACATTCGCAATTTTTGTTTTGGGAAAAACATGGAAATGAATATTGTTTTGGGGCCAGCTCTTCAGTCAGCAATTAATGCTCTTCAGTCAGCAATTAATGCAAATTGTTATTGTTTCTTTTTTTTTTTCAAACCAAAAGAAAGTGGTTTATTGGATTTAAAAAAAGTATTTTACTTTCTAAAGTGATTCTGAAGTTATCAGTCATTAATACAATAAATATGCTGTTTGCTTTTTTTAATTTAGTTACCCAAATATAGTTGAATCCTATTTTGTTAACTTTACAATAATATGTACCAGTATTTATATTTATTATATACCTATAAATAATTATATACATAGTACCTTCATTTTCTTACAGTGGAATACAAAAACCTGTATCACCTCTAGAGGTTTTCTGAATCCGTATCACTATGCTACTAAATATAGATTCCGTATCACTATTTTACTTAAAATAGAACAGGGAAATTCCTAATAATGCTCGCATTTACACCAATTTGCACGAGAACATCGAGACGACGTTACGTCAGAACAGACAAAATAAGTACGTCGCACCAATGAATTTGTAAGCTGTAGCTACACCCCCAAATATATTGAAATATGCCCATTTCCCTTCTACGCTTTAGAAAAAAATAAGCCTTGAAATGTATCAAACAGAAATGTAAATATTTCTAATTTTTAATCATATGTAGGGGGTATATAATAAAAAGATTATTACTAGAGTAGCGTGTTGTGGAAGCTTCACCTCTTGTGAGATCCTTGATCTGTCATTTACCTACTCCAGGAGATAAAGAACACATTACTTTATTAATAATTCTAGTATATATCGCTCTTGGGCTAACGCCCTGTAATTTGTATAGCTGCTGGCTCCTGTTTGGGGTCGTTTAACTCCCCTTTTGCATCATGTCTGAAACATTATCCTTCATGCCTCTTTCATCTCCCTTGTCCCATTTCAACTAACTTGTGGTGACCAGGGTGTAAACTCGTCGTTTTTTTTCCAGCACTCAATATTTATATTTTGATAAGAGTGTGTTATAGTCAATGCTTTATACACGTCACAACACACACTTTCCAATCAACAATTTCTAATTGTATATACCAGGGCTTCTAAAATTTTAAAATGCAAATCGGTCCAGGTTTTTAACTGCCGTAAGAATCACACATTTTGAAAAAATCACTAAAATCGCCATACCCCACCCACCATGCATTTTTTCGGTTCAGTCATTGATATAGAGAACTATTTAAAATGTATGTTTGTATTATATTTGTATTATTTATAACTTACTTTATCACAATTTGTACATTTTAATGACTGACATCATGTCTTCGCTTTACTGAATGAATAATTTTCACTCAGTATTACAATTGTTGATCATTTGAGGAATTGAACCGGAAGTGTCTAATAAACCGGGTAGGTATAAAACGCGGACTAACACGCGCGGACTAGCGGATTATATACGATTTTACATAAATTTGAGCAATATCGTTTTTCATCAATTAGCTTAATTAATACCAAATGTTACGACTAACGCAAACAATTTCGGTCCGACTTAAAAAAAAAACGGTGTCAGGTTTGATCACTGTCTTTAATATTATACTTAAAGTTATTGTAAAAAAAAAATCAAACAAACAATTAACACATCTCGGTATTTTAATGACGCAAACAAATTTCAGTCCCAGCTTTGGCCACTTAAAAAAACAAACCGACACAAGCAAACAGGCTAACAACTTACGACTAACGGTATATCAAAGAAATTACAGACGGTAACACTCGCTTCAGTGAACCGACAGAACGCGTGATATACTTTCACCGATCACACATCAAAGGCGTGCTACATGGCTATAGACTCTTCCGGAAAACTCCCTACTATCGGTAATGGTTTAGTCCAAATTGACCTACTTTCGCACAGCGAGTGACAAACAATCGTGTTATGGATCAAAGAATATTGCCGCAAGGCATATTTTAGGTGTGAAGGGCAATTATAGATTTTTTAACGACCGATATATACAATATCTGGGACCGATTTAAACAGAGATTTTGAAAAGAAAAGAGACACAGATTTCGGTCTGGGAACCGATAAACCGGCGATTTTAGAAGCCCTGGTATATACTACTTCGAAATAAATGAACAGTAGATAAAACGTATCTCTTATCAAAGTACAGTCCTATTTAAATTTGTCCTAATTCTAACAGTTAAATATAACAGAATTCAAATTGCCAAAAGATGAGTCTAGCGGACTGGTGATGCAAGCTTAAAAGTGCCTAAAACATAGACATGACCAACTCAAGACTTGCTCATAGACTATCTCGGAACACGGAGCAGGCCCATTTTATACATGATCTCTCGCGGCAACAGCCATGAGAATCTGTCCAGACTGCCACATGGTTCCTGACTTATTGCCGCTAATGTGGCCAACATTTAATCTCTTGTGACACCAGTATGTGGTTCAGCTTTTGATCAGACACAAATTATACTCATAAAGCAGCCATATGGCTTATGTATGACAACAGAGTCAGCGCTACCGGTCTTTTTAATGAGCTTGTTGGATATATAATACAGAATGATGAAATACCGACTATGACTTGGGTGTTTATTCTCAGTAAACAGCTCATCAGATATTAATTATATGGCTGTATTTATGTAACTGACCAACTTAAATGCACGCACGTGTCGCACAGCTGCCTTAAGCCAAGTACTGATGCCGCTACGAACATTTCGGTCAACAATATGCTTAACCAATATAATGAAACAGGAAGTCTATATTCTGTACTTTGATAGGATGCGAGATACTATAAGATATTTCAATATATGATCAAAAAACAATAAAACCAATACGACTTTAACACATTCGCCTCTGTCTACAGAAAACAAATAATGTTTCTATTAATTGTTTTCAAAATATAACAAGTTAAAGTCGTTTATCAAGTTGAACATCTAATGCTATGTCAAAATGTCCCAACAGGTATAGTCAGCAATATACCCTGTATGTATCCTGTTAACATCAAATAGCATAATAATAGTAAAATAAAAATAAAAAATTCTAAAATCAAAATACTTTAACAAAGTAAGATCATCAATTTCAACAGTGTATACTAGCCACTGATATTGTTAATGCCCTATGAACATCAAAAGCATAATAATAGTAAAATAAAAATAAAATAAAAAGATTTTAAAATCAAAGTAATTTAACAAAGTATGATCATCAAAGTCAACAGTGTATACTAGCCACTGATATGGTTAATGTCCGTAATGCCATCACGTAATATTTAATTTAACACAAACAAATGTAACGTGGTGACACTACTATCTGGAATACTGTGTATACATCGCGTCCACCACGTCGTTGAACTCCCAGCTGTCGTCATAGCTGATAGTCGCTCCGTCGCTGACACAATCGTACTGGTCTGCATGCTAACTCCATATCCACGATTAATGACCTAGCAACCTCACATAGCTTAGAGGTTAATATACGGCCGTGGTGTGCCTTTTGTCGATAATGGCACACCTAGTGCATTAATGGCCCGAGGGCTTTAGCCCGAGGGCCATGCACTAGGTGTGCCATTATCGACAAAAGGCACACCACGGGCCGTGTATTTGCCTTTTTATTACATACCTTACTATATTTATAAACATATAAGTACTGTTAGTGTACTAACAATTTTTTGCAAATAAACGAATAACTGTACGTATGTTAAATTAATAAGCTACGTTAAAATCCGTTTTCTGCCTTGTCTGTTTTTAAAAACCACGTCTGTCACTAGATCTATAATGATTTATTTCGTCGTTTCAACGAAAACAATATTTACTGGGCTGTGAAAACTGCTGTCGAGATTTCAACGTCCGCTCCTGCGCTCTATAGCTCTCCACTATGACGTTTTTGGTGCTTGATGACGTCGACGTCATCGCGTGCGGACAGTCTGTTGCTACTGTGCCGATTTTCCATAATCCATAATGGCACAGTGTGCCGATTATGGATTTCGAAAAAGGACTGATAATCATTGTTTTTCTACTGAAATTTGTTACTATTTATAGTAAGGTATGTAATAATGTCACATACGGCATTCTGTAATGACGATCACATTTAGAGTAGATGTATATATATATGATATATATGAATATATGGTATTCGCAAACCCGTGTGTCTATATTCGTACAGGTAAATGTTGTACGTTTCACTGTGGTAGCCTTAAGGGAAATACCATGGACTTGAACTAAATAATTATATTGAACTTTTCACCATATGAATATGTTTAGAATATTCCACGGACTTCATATCAATTAAACGTAATTTCTTCACCACCTGAACATCTTGAGGATGCAGAGGCGGACTTAATGAATGTTTTTTTTGTACTTCAAGCTACACTATTTTACTTTATTGTACACAAGCACGTGTCCATGACAGTTATACTGGCATTGCCTTTTTCGTCGTGGGGACTTCCAGTCCAGGGTACATCTGTCGAACGATACTGATTGACCCTCGATTTCGCTAACCTCCATTAAAAGCGCCGACGCTTCAAGGTTCTCTGCGTCGCCCTGCCTAACTCGGCTGGCACCATATGTGGATTGCACGCTCTCAACCTGGCTCCTGGGCGTGGCATTACATTTTATAGATCGATCTCGATTTGGTAAAAGTGTGATTTGGTAAAAGTGTAAAACCCACCCCAGTGTATTTTCTAGCAATAACTACTATAATTAATATAGACAAAACCATCCCGCTTGCGATAAGCATTTAAGCCCAAAGTGGAAACGTTTTTATCACTGGCATCGCTTCTAATGATTGAATTTCTGCAAGTTTCTGTTTCAAAGTGGCTAAAGGGAACTCATTCATATGACCTAGTAAGCTCTTTGGAATAATTAGGTTACAATCAAATTCATTAGTTAGGTTTGAAATTTGAACAGTCATTTTTGTAAAGTTTAAGACCTTACGAACATTTATGGTCGGTACAACGGTATAATTTGATCGATTTTCATACAGCCCCACCAAAGTCATCATTTCTGAAACAGCTGAGTATGACGAATTTACACTTATGGTATATAAGCAGACTGTTATCATAATACATCCCAAAAATATTGTATGCTCAATTAAGCTGACCAGTTGTTCTGATGAAATATGCGGTGTCGGCCACACAAATTGCTTTCGGCATTTTGACAGATGTCACGTATAGCTCACATTAATTAATTTGCTTACCCTTAACTTATAACTAACTAAATTAAATACAGAAACTGGATTGATATAGGTTAAGATATACTGCGTCTCAAATTTCATGACTATTTATCAATATGGCCTATTTATTTAATCAAGTCAATTTATTTTTCACTTTAATTGCTCCCCGATCTACATGCTATTGCGGTAGTTTTTCTATAAAGAATTGCCAAAGTTTATCATTGCATCACACCTAATTAGTCTTCTCAAAACCCCATTACACTATTTCCCAATAGCCTACATACTCGCCTCCCTTTTGACCCCAATATTTTACAAATCGGTCAAAGAACTGCTTCCTGCAACACATGCAAGGAATACAGCTCATTACACTTTTTCCCAATAGCCTACATCCTTGACTCCCTTTTGACCCCATTATTTTACAAAACGGTCAGTCTATACTTTTCTCTCTTATTACCCAGGTATACAGCTTGTTTTGACCACAGTGTGAAAACTGTCATATTTTCAATCATAAACATGTTGGTCCTAAATTACCTGTCATTTGCATCGTTATGCACAGAATTTACTTGAAACTGTATATACCTGTCTTAGTATCTCCCACATTTTGTTTGATATTCATTTAATATGTAAACAAGCTGTTACAGTAACCAGTCAATACCTCCGAAAAGACAATATTACTCATCATGTCTGCATCAACAGACATATCAACATATTTACTTTATAAATGTCATGACTGCGTAAAGTTAGTTTTAAGTGTTTTATACGAATTTTGATAATTTCTGAGTTAATGACATCAGCCCTACCTCAAATAAACCATCTACCTGTGTTATCCACGCCCTAGGTTTTGCGATAAAGTAAATCAAAACACTGTTCGAAAATACCTGGAAGACACACTTTTGTTACCATGTCATACAAGACGGATCATCAAAACAATTGCATGATGACATAACCCAGTAAAATTATTATCTTAATTGGTTTCGATGTAATTTTGTTAAAATTGGTAATCACATATTGTTTTACATTAATTTTGCTATATAAAGGTATTAGTAAAACAGACTTGTTTATCTGTCAGTAAGTTTGTTTCTATATTTACTTTTAAGCACGTGTTATAACCGCTTTATTTCATGATCCTTTTTATGTCGATTAATGTCCCTGCTGGCTTACAATCCTAATCGTAACAATTTTGCAATTCATAAAATTATGAACACCTGTGAACACCTGATACTAAACACATTTTGTGCGTAACAGTGTATAGTCTCATTTCAATATATACACATCCCTTAATATCAACCCCCACAAAACATTGTCCACCGATTGATATAAACTTTACTTAGTTGTAAAGAGGACTATGAAAAAGGTAAACGGCAATAATTTCACCCCATGTAATATGCGTTTTGCTGGGGAAAAACAGGATAGAAAAGATGGATTTTTGAAATTGTATTCGTAATTGTTTTAGACAAGCCGATTACGGAGATTTTCCGATCTTATTCGTTTACAATCGGAACTGCCTCGTCGGATTGGCGACGAGTTCCGATCGATTCGTTTACTATCGGAACTGCCCCGAGTAGTTTGTTTTCGTTCAACTGAATGGCATTGCGCATGTCAGATAAAATCGTAAAAAATCATAGTTCTCCGGCAGGAATAAACGGCTGGGCAGCATTTTATTCAAGATATTGTTTTGATCATAATTAATAATTTACAGAACTGGAATACGAACCTTGTTGCTTCTTAGAATACTCATAAAATAGCTTTGCATACATATAAATGCAGTAATATTGAGTATTTAATATTTTACATTAAAAATCACGTAGATATAGGTAGTGCCTCTTTAAACATCTAGTTTACAACTCTGACACTACTCTAACTCCGTCTATCAAACCTCACAAGGATTTGTAATACTATTTCCTTTTTTCATGACGTATGCCAGCACATATAACTGCTCGACATAGTGACTCTTTTTAATTAGCATTGCTTGCTTACAACCATAATCAAAAAAAATGTCCCCGTTTATAAATTTTCTTTCTTTTTTTGGTTTTGTTTGTAGAATGATCCAAATATATCTTCCAATTATCCATAGTTTTTAATGTGTAAACATATATTTTACAACTCTACCAAATGTTTCAAACCCCACCACAAAAGCATAGTGGTTGATAATGAAATCACCCATTTTCTAAATTTTCTTCCATTACAATTAAAGCATCATTTTCAATAATTTACATACTTTTTTTTGGTTATAATTGTCCGTACATTAACTTTTCAAAATGGAATGTGTTTAGATTTTCACACATAATCCTGTACTTTTCTTTAAACATAGTTAACCACAAAAAAAAATCAAATTTTGTTATGTCAAATGAAATCATAATTTATTTATTGACACGTATTACTAGAAATCAGTCCTATCTTTAAAAGAAAATACGTGGTTTATTCCATCACATATTCATCTCACATGAATGCCCCTGTCTGCTTGGTGCTTTCTTGTTTAACCTACCAGGCTTAGCATCTGGTCTTACCATTGAATCAACTAACAATTTTAACGTAGCGGCGTTCTGAGTCTTCAATCTTGTATTAAGATTAAGTGTTGGCATATGATATGCCACGTTCCCTAAACTACCCCAAAGTCTGCTTCCCCCATTTTCATTATTTCCTAATAATTTAGAATTTTGATAAAAATGGCCAAAACTGAGATCTTTCTATAATTTGTAAAATACCACTCACTGTGTTTCCTTTCGCGTATAGTGTAGTACTTCTTGTTGTCCCGCGTTAAAACCCTTTGGTCGAATTTAATCCTGGTTCTAGGCGCCAAAATGCCTTATGTGTTATAGTCAGGGCTTTATAAACGTCACAACACTTTCCAATCACCAATTTTTAATTGTATATACTATTTCGAAATAAATGAACAGTTGATAAAACTATCTCTTATCAAAGTACATTCCTATTTAAATCTGTCCTAATTCTAACATTTAATTATAACAGAATTCAAATTGCCAAAACGTGAGCCTAGCGGACAGGTGATGCAAGCTTAAAAGTGCCTAAAACATAGACATGACTTCAACTCAAGACTTGCTCATAGACTACCTCGAAACACAGAGCGGGCCCATTTTATACATGATCTCTCGCGGCAACAGCCGTGAGAATCTGTCCAGACTGCCAGATGGTTTCTGACTTATTGCCGCTAATGTGGCCAACATTCAATCGCTTGTGACACCAGTATGTGGTTCAGCTTTTGATCAGACACAAATTATAAATAAATAAATATATATAAGTAGCAGCCATATGGCTTATGCATGACAACAGAGTCAGCGCTACCGGTCTTTTTAATGAGCTTGTTGGACATATAATACAGAATGATGAAATATCGACTACGAATTAGGTGTATATTCTCAGTAAACAGCACATCAGATATTAATTACATGGCTGTATTTATGTAACTGACCAACTTAAATGCACGCACGTGTCGCACATCTGCCTTAAGCCAAGTACTGATGCCGCTACCAACATTTCGGTCAACAATATGCTTAACCACAGGCACCCGGCACAGAGCTAGGATAGTAAAAGATGGACGTGAGTGGTTAAAATATTAATTGAGTTCTGGACCCCCCAAAAATGGTTATATATATGTATATATATTTTATACTGAAAGGTATTGAATTCCAAAAATGGCCAAAACCACCAACAGTTCTATACTAAATGTTATTTCTCGTTACCGGGTACGTAAGATAGCCTGGGCAGCATAACCTGCTCATGTCACAAGTAGAATTATACATATAACCAATAAAACACAAACTGTCATTCAATCTCTCGTACTTTTTTCGTACCAGAGAATCAAATATGCCAATTTGAGCGAATTTGAGTTCAGTGACAAGAAGATGGCACGGCTCTTACTAGATATAATCACGGCTCTTACTAGATATAATCTGAGTGTTGCTGACATTTCTTGTTTTAGCTTTATTTTATGATTGATCCTCAATGTCATAAGGGACCAGGCAATATTTATCGGGGGGTTGGGACCGGTGCAAATAAAAATGTTATACAAAAAAAAATGTACGTCCCATGGCAAAGAAACGAAAAAAAAGTTATTGTCCCATGGCAAGCTAGCGGAAAAAAAAGTATCGTCCCATGGTTTGTCGCGACAAAAAAAGTACCTGTCGCATGCCATTTTGCACCGGTCCCAACCCCCCAATAAATATTGCCCGGTCCCTAAAGTAAAACAATAGTAGTACATAGTATGCTGGTTCGGCAATACTATTTTGTGTACCGCGGTGTTTAGCTGTTATTATTTTTATGTAGACAGTAGTTGTTAAACATGTACAAATAATCACAAATCTCTTTGTTTTAAGTCAACAAACGCGAGAAGGAAAATAAAAAAATCACTAGCAAACAACGTTTCCGATAAAACCGATAAGGAGTAAACATGTTTAAAATGCGGCAACCTTTTTTGTCATTTTAAGATCGGCGTCAGTGAATGAATTAAACTGCCAATAATTGATCATAGTCTTAAAAATTCAATGTAAATATGCTAAAGACGTAATTATGATAGTTCTGTTATCTCAGGCATTCTCTCTGCCCAGCAATCTTGCCTTGTTTCAGAAGTGGTTGACATGCTATTTCATCAGGGTACATGTACAACATGTACAATATATATTTCCAAATTCTGTTTACAGCTGTTTTTATGAAGAAAAACATGGATTAAGTCAGCCACTTCTGCATCAAAAGTTGTTTTCAAGTGTTTGAAAATGTTAATAAATGTTAATTTCACGTTGACTGTTCTTACTAAGTGTATACCAATCCCTATCAAAACAAAAACATGATATAAAGACTTGGATCTTGGTAGTTTTGAAACTTTTTTTTACTTAAATAGCATCTACAGCCATATTCGGTTCAGAATATTGCAATAAATTGTAATATGTTTTTTGCCATATTGTTGTAGCCTTAGTACATGGGGTAGTTCACCTATTTCACGTGTCTGAAAATGAGTAGCGATAGATGAGGAGTGATAGAAGAGGAGTGATAGAAGAGGAGTGATAGAAGAGGAGTGATAGAAGAGGGGGAAATCATCATATATATCCATTATCCTGTCTGAAGTTCAATGTGACCAACAGGACGTAAACGTTCATATTTCCTTTTACAGACTTATATCATTGGGAGATGAAAACTCGGAACAGAAAGACCCAGCCAAGGAAGATAACTCTAGTCTACAAAACCTGTACACGGGCCAGACCGATTTAACAGGTAGGGTTGAACGTGAGCTATTGTGATTGTGTTTTGTCCATCCTTTGTCTGTCCATCTGTTAACTTTGGCTTAATGACTTCTCATAAACCGGACTATTTTGGCCAAACTTAATATGGATGATCCTTAGGTTTTGAATTGAATTGGATTTTATAGTCGCACCAACAGCTGTCATATGGTGACTTTCCAGCTTCCATTGGTGGAGGAAGACCCCAGGTGCCCCTCCGGGCAATTTTCGTGCACGGTAGAACCCCCGACGTTCCGCAAGCCAGCTGGATAGCTTCCTCACATAAAGATTCCTAGGCCTCTGAGGGATCGAACCTACAGCGGTGAGGGGCCATTGATTTCAAGTCAGAGACGTTAACCACTCGGCCACGCCTTAGGTTTTGAAGCTTGTTAAAAGTGTCATCACAACATCCAAATCGCCACCTTTACCATAATTAGTTCAAACCGTAGTGACCTTGACCCCAGTGACCCAAATGAAATCCAAAGCCTCCTTTCCATATAAGCTACATACCCTACAAGTTTCATTACAATACCTCATTCCTAACAAAAGTTATTGAGCGGAAACTAAGAGTTGGATGCCGCCCGCACGCCCTGCCAAACGACATACCACTCGGAAAACCCAGGGTTCTCCACAGGATTATTTTCAAGCATAGTGGCATTGACCGCGCGCTGGGGTAGGGTACGGGAGGGGGCAACCCCCTCCTGTGTTTGATTTTTTTGGCTTTTAGTAACTGCCTGTATTGACGGTGAGGCACTCTTGTGTGTGATATTAGTGATGTTAGGAAGTCATATATAATTATATATTTATGATAATAAACAATAATAAATAATGCAGAAATATTTACTAAAATAAGTTCATACACAATAATACATACACAATAATACAACTTACAAATCAACACAACATGCAACATCTGAAATACATACAATAAACAATAATAAATAATCCATGTTTTAATACACGATGAAGAAGAAAACATACATACAAAGATTTATTATAAGTTTATACACAATAATACAACATATACATTAACACATCATGCACACATATAATACCATCAACTACACAATATTCATCCCTGCCAGGGTTAGGACCCTGGAAATAAAACAGCACATTTGTTAATACTTAAAAAATATAAACTTAGCACTCAAATAAATCAAACACAAATTAGCCCATTCAATGTCTTGACTAGTACACATTAGCTAGCAGTTCCTATTCAGATGCTTGACCTTCTAGGCCTGGCCTTGTGCCATTCTTCCACTGCCCTGTCATATTCAAACTCTGATGGAGGTCGGCCCTGCATTATTACTGCCAGCAGTGCGTTGAGAACTCAGTTACTCAGAGTTGACCTGTGCTGTCTTAATTCTCTTGAGTGTAGAGAATCCCCTCTCCCAATCTGCTGTTGATGTTGGAAGAAACAGACCAACAGCAGCAATATTGTACAAGTTGGGGTGAGACTCCTGTAGCTCTCTGTCATTCTTTGTTACTCCCTCACTTGTCTCCACTCGATCATCATTGAATCTTCATTCAGGTTGAAGTGGCGGGCCAAGGTCTGAAGAAACATATATAAATAATTTAAAAATATATCGTAAATATATAATAGACCAACACACTTAATAATAGTAATAACTGAATTATTTTTGTTATATTTTGTAAGTTATTTCTTGTATTTAAAAATATTGACAAGCTTTGATTCTAAGTAAACAGATAATTACCTTCATTTCTTCTTTTTTCTTTTCAAATGAACAGATATTATCCCAAAATTGCTATTTATTTTATTTATTAAGTCACAAACTTAAATCAAAAAGACAATCAAAACAATTATACTTACGCAAAACAAACAAACTCTTGTGTCATGATGAGCACATCGCATCTTTCATTTCCGTCTTGAACAATACACGTAAGACGATACACAAACTACCAATATTAACAAACTCTCCAGTTCAACTGCTTTAAGTTACATTCTCCCATCCCAATTATCTCCTGATTAATCCACAACAACCCAACATAATCCAACTCGTAATAATTGCAATTGGTTGTCAACAATCGGCTTATCACACAGCGTGTTATCGCACCTTCTGCATACTGCATAAATCAGTCACGTGTTACTTGTGTGTATTGTTTGACGCGAGTTTATGATTTGTGTACGGTGCGCATAAGGGTTTTTAAAGGCGGTGTTTGCCGTCAGATCAAAGCACCGCGCTCTGGTTTTTAAGCATAGCGGCGCAATTTAGGCACTGCGGGATGTAAGATTTTGGAAGTCAAGCGCAGCGGCTCCGCTATGCTTAAATGGCCTGTGGAGAACCCTGAAACCTGGTTAAATAGTTAGGAACTGCCTTCCTCGGGTGGTTTATATGTTAGGGTAATTTTTTACTGCTGACATTTTTGGACTTTACGGGCTTGCCACCTACGTTCAGTTATTCGTTACATCATTAATGTTTGACTGTTATTGATGTGTGTTTAATAAAATAATGTGTCTATGGCAGTGTTTCTTGATATTACAACCAAAAATTTATTATTTCCAGGGTGCAACAAAAAGTTGCTAAACTTTTTTCTCTCAGTATAGCATAAGCGTATATGCCCTTCTACCCTGGAGTCAAATTAGACTTGCATAGGGAAAACTTTCTTCTCTGATATATTACATGTAGCATAAGCTTATTATAACAAACGATCAAACAGTGACAGATGGTGTGCCTCAAGGTTCGATTCTAGGCCCACTTTTGTTTCTTTTATTAATGATTTACCACTGTACACAAATACTACGGAAACTGACTTATATGCGGATGACACCACATTATATCACATAAATAAAACATTATCATCCATTGAAAATAATCTACAAAATGCGCTTGATTCATTATCAATCTGGTGTAAATCAAATGGCATGTTAATAAATACTTCAAAAACAAAAGTTATGCTTATAACCACACATCAAAAACGCACCGTTTTGGATGTTTTGGATGTCAAAGAGATTAAATTGACTCTTAATGATGAAAATCTAAGCATGATTACTAACGATAAAGTACTTGGTGTATTTATTGATAACAACATTACATGGAAAAATCACATTGATCATATATGTAAAAAATTTCATCAAATGTTTGGCTTCTGTCCAGAATTAAGCAATACTTAAGTCTCAATCATAGGATTCAGTTTTATAAAGCTTACATTCAACCACACATAGATTATTGCAATGTTATATGGGGTGGAACCTGTCAGACAAGTTTAAATAGAATATTACGACTACAAAAAAGAGCTTGCAAAGTTATTCTTGATTATGAAGTTGAAAACTCATTAGAAAGCATGCAGGATTTGAAAATATTAACAGTGTTTGACAGAATCTATCTTAGAAAAGCAAAGTTTATGGATAAAATATCAAAATGTAAAACTCCATCTTATGCCACCTAGATCTTCACCGCGTGCACGTCGCAGAGTGGGCACTGTCAACAATCATGTAGGGTGACCTACTTGGTCGCCCTTGCCAGCACATCCTACAAAGTTGTACGAGATAGGATTGCGGATCTGTTATTACTTGTAGTATAAGTCACTGGCTTATATGATGCAGCACTAACGGAATGATTGTTGATTGACCGAGAGTGAAGATGTCTCCTTCGTCCCGCCAGACGTTGTACAGCGCCAGGAACAACTACAAATGGAGGGAAGCCTGACGCTGTACACGGAGCGAAGGAGCCACATCAACCTGCGTGCTAGACGAGAATAGAACTATCCTACGTTAGTTGCTATAGCCACCGGGGACGCAGGTTGCAACTGGCGGGTGTGGCCCTATGGGGGATCGCCCAGTAGGCAGTTAGGCAGCACCACCTAGACGTCGTTCCAGACCCCCCACCTCACCGCCACAGCGACAACCACAGAGCAACAGCGACATCCACCTACATAACTACAAGAGAAACGACGACGCAGCAGCACCACATCAACCAACACACATCAACTATACAACCGTCCAAACACTATTGTGCCCATTGCGGCAGGGCTACCTTGTCGTGTTCGTTGGCGGAGGGACGTTAAACCTCAGAACTACACACACACACATGTCAATGAAATGTTCACATTAAGACAAGTTAATGAAAATACAACAATAACACGATCATGTTCTTCAAACAATTTCATAATACCAAAACCTAATAAAGAAATATTTAAACAAAGTTTAACATACTCAGGACCAATAATTTGGAATAATTTACCTACCAACATTAAAGACAGATCGTCAATAATGGCATTTCAAAGCAATTTAATTAAATTAATGAAAAATGTTTAAATTGTTTTTCTTTAATTATTGGATTATTGCAACTGTTTTTTTTTTTTAAACTTTATTTTTATTTTGTTCATGTGTGAATGTGATTGTGATTGTGTGTGTAAGTCATAAGTCACCATATATTCTAAAATGATGATGATGAACTTGATTTAATTGGAAATGTACATCAGATATGTCATTTTATATTAAACATGTATTGTTGTTGAAAATGTTGTAAATAATAGAGGGCCATGTGGAAGATTAGTTTTAAACTAAATATGTTACCCTCTTTAAATAAAGTCGCTTATCTTATCTTATCTTATAACCACGCTTTCCCAAAGTGAAGTGGGTGCTACACAGGAATCACACTGTCCGTAAAGTCACATAATGTCCCGTAACATAGCGTAACGTAACACATTTCTATTAATTGCATTTCTCAAACAGTTTCAAATGGATTGTTCCCAAACTTCATATACACATAACAACTGATGACCTTATGTCCCTCTACATCACACATTGTTGATTGCCTATTTATTACATAATTATGGCCCTAAGAAACGTTTACATGGATTGTCATAACACTTGGCATACAGTTCACACATGATGATATGATGACCTTGTGTCCCTCTACATCACTATTTGTTGATTGCCTAACTTTTTACAGAATTATGTCCCTTTGTTAGACTAATAATGTTCCACTCTTATATTGTATTATGAACTTTATATGGCTACCACTTCAAAAGTTTTCATGGATTGTTTTTAGCTCCACTGGCCGCAAAACCTGACACATTGTTAACTGTATTATTTTAAATTAACATATGTATAAGCATGTTCTGACATTTCTTCAGAGTCCACAACAAATGACAAAGAAGATAGAACAAAAGTTGATCTCTCTGCCTCGGAACCATTCCTAGATTTTGGTGATGAGGGAAATGAACTGCCGGAAAACTTTGATTTTACTGGGAAAATACCAGGCATGGAGAAAAAACCTGTACCAAAGAATGGTAGGTGTCTATATCTTACATTTGTCTGTCTATATATCTGTGCCTGTTTCTTTGTCGATCAGTGAGACAGTGTCGACTGTTATGGATGTCAGGAGGTATACAGTACTGACTCTACCCAGGAATAATTGGATGGTCTGCCTCCACCACTAAAATCGACCTTCATAATCGACCTTCATAATTGACCTTCATAGTTGACCTTCAGCCTAAAATGTCTGAAAAATGATGTTAAACCCCAAACAAACATCGTTTGTCGTTGTCTGTGTATCGGTCAGTCGATCTTGTGTCTGTGTATCTGTCTGTTTTTCTGTCTATCAATGTTTGTTGAACTGTCTGTCTGTCTGTCTGTCTGCAAGTTTTAAGATTTGCAGCGTATCGTTTGCAGCATGTCTGAAACATTACTTACTATTCCTTCCTTTTTCATCTCTCTTGTCCCATTATAACTATGATGACCAGGATGTAAACCAGTCATTCATTCATCAATTGCTGTAAGTTTAATATTTTTGGTACCGAATTTATCATTAAAACTGCTTGGTTTCCAGCACTCAATATGTGAATTTCAGTGATAGGAAAAACATTTTTATGGGGGAAAATGATTTTATACGTTCTGAGTGCAGGGCAGGAACATTTTTTAAGGCCTATGCCATGGTCTTTTGTCCGTCGTCCATCCGTCTGTTAACTTTTCCATGTCAACACTTTTTGATCTCCTTCATTTTTCATCGGATCTTTAACAAACTTACCAGGTTATTAATATCAATAAAAGCTCGGACGAGTTCGAAAACCAGCCAGATCAGAACAGTAACACCGGAATTATTGCCCTTGAATTAACGAAATTTGCTATAGTTTGTCTTGTCAACACTCCAATGCCTCCATTTTTCATCCGATCTTTACTTGATTATTAATATCGGTGAAAGATCGGACAAGTTCGAAAGCCAGCCAGATCATAGTTTGTTTTGTCAAGACTCTAGCGCCTCTATTTTGCATCCTACCTTTACCAAACTTTGCCAATTTGTTGATATTGATGAAAGCTCGGTTAAGTTCGAAAACCAGCCAGATTGGACAGGAACACCGAAGTGATGGCCCTTGAATTATTGAAAATGTGTTAACACTCTAGTGCCTTCATTTTTCATCCGATCTTTACCAGGGCCCCGTTTTATTAAACATCTTACGATAAGTCTTAAATTTTAAAGATGTTCACATTTTTTAACAAGCATTCAATGTAGACAATTATGCTTGCATTGTGTGCAGATATTTCAAATGTATAAGAAAATGAAATGAAATTGCGTTCATTAGTGAGTGAATTGTAAATCATAGTAAAGAATTTAAGAAATTAACTTACGATCAAAATTGTCGTAAGTTGTTTCATAAAACCGGGCCCTGATGTTATGATAAGGCCTTCATTTTTGCCATATTTCAGCAAACGCTTGTAGGGATGATCAGTACCAAGCCTAGTTGTGCATATTGTCACTTTGTTCCGGTTGAATAATTTTTGGTGGAGTTATGATTTTTGGTGGAGTTGTGACCCCTTTATAAAGGTTTTAATACACATAATTTGTATGGACTAGTTTTGCGTAACCCTTGGACGGATTTCAGAGAATCTTTGCAGGGATGATTAGTACCAAGCCTAGTATTGCATATCGTCACCATGTTCTGGTTGAATGATTTTTGACGGAGTTGTGGCCCTTTACAGATTTTAATACACAAAGTTTATCCAGACTAGTGCGGAACCCCTGGCCGAATTTCAACGAAACTTGACAAGGATGATCAGTATCAAGCCTAGTTGTGCATATCATCGCTCTGTTGTGGTTGAATGATTTTTGGCAGAGTTATGGCCCTTTAAAGATTTTAATACACTAACTTTTGTACAGACTAGTGCTCCTGAACCCCTAGTGGATTTCAACAAAACTTGGCAGGAATGATCAGTACCAAGCCTAGTTGCGCAAGTCATGGCCATGTTCTGGTTTAATGATTTTTGACAGATTTATATACACAAACTTTATCCGGACTAGTTTTACTGAACCTCTGGTTGGATTTCAGAGAAAATTGGCAGGAATGATCAGTACCAAGCCTAGTTGCGCGTTTTGTTGTCGTGTTCCAGTTGAATGATATTTGGTGGAGTTATGGCCCATTAAAGGTTTTAATACATAAGCTTTATCTTGACTGATCCGCTGTCCGGATTTCCATGAAACTTGGTAGGGATGACCATAAACTAAGCCTAGTAACTGTTGCACATGTCTTCGTTGTATCCAAGTTTAATGATTTTGGCATATTTGTAGCCCTTTTTCCTGTAGGGAAGACATTTGTTTTTACTAAAAACAACCCCTAGTAAAATTTTACTGCATAAAGGGCCCCTCTACAGGCGGTAAAAACCTATTTTATACAATTGTTGTGCCATGAGTCCTAAATAACCATACCAAATTAGAACTAGGGCCGCTTGTTTAAATTGTTAGCATTGGTCAAGGGTTAATTTTTTGTTATGGGTGTTGTTGTTTTGTGTGTGTTTTTTGCAATGTTTTAAAGGAAGTCCTGATGGGAATTCTCATCCTACCTAATATTTGAATGGTCAATTTGATAAATTGTTAAAGAATTTATCTGAATTTCTACTCGTCCTGCATCCTCATCATGGCGAGCAGATGAGTAGAAATTTCGTGCCCTGGAGTGTCATACAGTGTATGTTGTCTGACTGTATGAGGCAAAAAAAAATTGCCTTTGTCTTCAGGCTGTGTGTGTGTGTGATGCCAACAAAAAATCGCCTTTGACTCTGTGTGTGTTAACCTTTGTTACCTCCACCCATAAAAAACGGATATTCAATTTTGGCTTATTAAGATACAAGATAATATGAAACAACAAGATTGTGATAAAAATTGGATTATCACGATAGATACATGTATTTAGGCTTGAAAATAAGAGTTGTAAGGCATTTAATGTTTGATACATATGCTTGTTTATTCTAAACACAACTATTTCTAATGTTAATATTCAGCAGATAATCCTTTGATAATAAATGCACCAAATAAAGTTTCAGCAACTCTCTCTATTTGTAAATGCACACTTTCCAAATAAAGTGGCCTAACAAGTACTGCTTGCTCCTACAGAAATATAAATAAATATAGAATGCAAGAACTATTGCAAAATCCAATAAATAAATACCACTATTTTATCACAAGACTTTCTTATAGCATTAACGTTGTCAGTAAACACTAAATTAATTATATACTCTATTCCCATCCATGTTTTCATTTTGGCCAGAAAAAGGCCAAACAGTATTCATTTAATGATCCGCCAACTAATGGCAAAATTACACTACATAAACATTTAACATAACTCTATCCAGGTCTTCAGGTCTTAAAATAATGTTTACATTCCAATTAAAAGTATCGGTTTATTCATAGGTTCTTAAAATACCCATGATTGAATATGCGTAAAATGAATTATAAGTTGGTAACTCTTTAATTCGACGATCGTTTTACGGTTTGACCTGGCTGGTTAAAGCCATTTATGCTGTGTCTATAGAGTTTGGATTCTCAAAATATGTACGTTATGTATATACTTCGTCGTCAGTAGGTTTAGAAACAGTGTACATATGTTGAAAAATTTGCCTTTTGTTGGCGGGATAGCTACTTTATGGATTTGTGAAAAACGATTTCATCTTAATCGAACTACTTGCTACTGTAATTAAACCAAAGTTATTAAGGCTAAGCAATAAATTCTTTCAACAGAAAACTGGACCATCTAATTGAATAATGATGACACCATTTAAGTATGATTGTCCATAAAGACAATTAATTTTGGTTTTGTTATAGCACGTACCAGCTTTAAGGCTTTTTGTAAAGATTTCTAAACAATGCCTAGAAAAGTAATGGCGAATTGGTGAACATGGAAGATATAATATAAGAACAAGGAAAAAATATCATGTCTTACAAGAAAACATTTTACAGATTTAAAAATAGATAAATAAATGCATATCTGAAAATAACTTCTTGCAGTTATTTTGAAAATAGATACTCCCAAAATTGTAATAAACTGAAAACACACCCTTATTCACCTCTGACTGATTATTTAGATGACATGAATTCGTTGGTTTAAGGCCATTATTTTTTTTATTTTTCGTTTTACGAACCATCAAGACAGAGAATTGCTGTAGTAGGAGGGAAAGAAGTAAATATAATTTTTTTTGGATAAGCCAGTTTTTATTTTGTTGGAAAGGAAAAGAGAATGAAATGCTCGATATAATTCCATATGGAAAAATAAAATTCAATTTCGTTTTGTCGAGGGTTCGTAAAATGAATTAATCAGAAACTAATGGCCTTATATGTATCACAGTTCATAAGTATAATAACAGTTATTGCCATTTGTAATTAACCACATGGTTTCTGCAAGAAATGTTTCTTTGCTTTTCAAAATATTCACTTTCATCACTGATACATGTTTATCACATCATGATTAATCTCACAGGTCTGATTACAGTGTCCGTTGTTTCTACTTCTGGTAAAATCCATCATGTTTTCGGCTAGTTGAACATATCACAACCTTTGCTTGTGAAAAATCTCCCATGACCACCCACATGGGTAGAACCAGTACTGTATATCTTCCGTCATCCATAAGAATCAACACTCTCCAAGTCAAGCTCCCAGTGGGATTCGAACCCATAGCATTTTGATACAATGTTTTAAATGCAGTGTCCTTACCCTCCGGACCACGGATGCACTCCATAAAAAAAAAGAGTTAATTTTTGTGGGGTAAACCAAGAAATAGATCAAGGTTTACAGTTTTTTGTCCTGTACAAGGATTTTCAATTTAAAAAAAATATTTCCACTCGCGCTTCATCGCTTGCCCCTATAAACCCATATTCAAATTGTAAACTTCTCTGAGCAAAAGGCAGTGTTATAAAAGCATCATAGACCAAAAGGTAAATTCTTCTGATACAATGGTCAATAAAAGATTTAAAAGCTCTAGTATTCAGGTAGTCAGCTATCTGTATGCAAAAATTGTTTACAAAAATAAAAAAATGAATAAGTCCATAAATGCAATAAAAAATGTGACGTTGTTTTCGTATTCAATTTTCCATGAATATTCGAAAAAATTCAGGCTAAATCATCAAAATTTCAACGTATCTTATGTACACTTTAAAAACACTTCTGCTCTGCCCCTGGTATTTTTCCACTGATTAGCTAATAATGAACTGAGTGAATCCTAATGTCCATTGATTCTAAATACTACTCCATCATATATATTTAAACAGTTTTACTTTGCCCAGTGCCTCTGTCAGAATTAGGTATCCTTTCTGGGTCACTGCCAAGCCCATAGGGTGCCAGAGGGAGTCATTTTTGGTGACCAGGAATTTAGAGAACTTCCCATCTGGTAGAAGTAAATGAATCCTGTGGTTTTGATTATCAGCCACAAAAATGTAGCCATAGTCGTCGCAGCAGACGCCGTACGGTTGTAGGACCTCATCCTCCCTCGAGAGCCCGTAATGCCCGTAGTTGGCAAGGTATTTGCCACTCTCGCTGAACACTTTGATGTTTGGAGCTGCTGTGTCTGTCACTATCAAGTTGTCTTGGGGAGTCACGGTTACGTAGTATGGATCAACCAACACTTTGGAACCTTTCGTATCTTTTCCTTCTATTGTTCTAATTTTCTTCCCAGTTTTGGAGTCATGCACAGTTAGCTGCTTCAGTTGACAGTCTACAATAATGATTTCTCCCTTGCTGTTGACAGTTATCCCCCTTGGGTATTTGATATCTTCTTTGATGGACAAGACATACTCCCAGTTGTCGTGAAAATCTTCACATCCTCGGCTTCATGATCTGTGACGGCAATGTCCCCAGATTTCAGCACCGCAACATCAAATGGTGTTCCAAATTTATTTTCGTTCTTTCCAGATATTTCCTGTATGAGGCTTCCTTGGTTGTTGTAGATTTTTACCTTCTTATTGTCCCTATCGACAATCACAAACTCGTCAGATTTGGTGATAGAAATTCCTGTTGGCCAAACTTCTTTTCCCTCAGCCCTACCTGCAGCATCAAATTCCATCACTGCTTCCACTGTGTTGCGGACATTTGGAAGAATCGTTGAAATTTGTAAAGCGTTGCCGGAAGCTAGTCCATTGTTTGATGCATTGATGGGTACATTGGCGATTGAAAGTTTACCAAATACCGTCTGTATGTTTCTCGATGAAGCACTTCCCGATATGAAGTCCATTCTCAGTTTTGTTGTCACCCCATCTAACTGCAT
The DNA here is from genome assembly GCA_037043455.1 of Cyrtodaria siliqua. Lineage (NCBI taxonomy): Eukaryota > Metazoa > Mollusca > Bivalvia > Adapedonta > Hiatellidae > Cyrtodaria > Cyrtodaria siliqua. Next base: position 26,024 of record JAWPHD010014054.1, read on the forward strand.
GTGCACAAGCTGGGTCAGGCGATTTGTAATCTCGCGATGAAGCATCAGAAGTTCATCTTGTTTCCCGTGTTGGAGGAGGAATCGGAGGTATTGCTCGTTGCTCTGCAGCGAATTACCGGCAGTTTTCAGATTGCTGCTTCTCACCTGAATTTCACACCTTTCCTTATCACAGGCTTCGTTCATAGCTTCCATAAAACTTGCCTTCAGTTCTTCTATCATTTTGTGAAGCATTTCTGTCTGCTTTTCTATGTTTGTGACAAGTTTTTCTCGATTCGCTTCGACAGACTTGTCATAATTGGACAGAAATTGTAAGTAGTTATGAATGGATGGGATTTGTTGTTGAATGCCCCGCAGTAAATTCTTCATCTGAGTTTCATACTTAACAGCTGCTTTTTCAGTGGTTAACCATTTATGGTCATCATGGTTACTGACCTTGCATTCCTTGCACATCAGGACTTCACATTTCTCACAGAACATTACCAATTGCTCATCTTTATGTTCTCGGCATTTCTGCTGTTGATATTCGCGGATGTCTGTATCGTAGAGACCCTTCTGAACCTGAGCGTATGGGATAACCTTGTGCAGTCGGGTGACCTTTGTTCTATGATGAGCTGCAGCGCAACCTTGACACATGTTGTCTTGACAGTCGAGGCAGAGCGAGGTCGCAGGTGTGACCTTTCCATCAAATTTACAGTATTCACATTGCCTTTCTTTTTCATGTTTGTAATCATACATTTCACAGAGGTCCTTCATAAATGTGTTGCTAGGAAACTCTTTAACCCCTTTAGAAGGAATGCCTATTGTTGATTTACATATTGGACAGATCATTGATAACTCAGCTTGAGAATTCTTTGGTTCCTGTTCAACGGTTGAACTTTCCAATTCTGTTTCTGATTGGTTTGAATTTTCAGACTGGTTATTGTTTTCTTGCACTTTACTTGTCTGGTTCTCAATAGCTTTTACTTTTTCAATACATTTCCCACAGAATGTATGAAGGCAGGGTAGCAGTCTAGGATCTTGATAGTGAGACTTGCACAGTACACATTTTAGGAAACCAGTCTCTATTAATTCACTCAGCGTCTGTTGGTCTTCGTCATCCCTGGTGACACCCGACATCATTAGAAAGTTTGTGTTGTCTGGAGTTAGTTCAAACTATCTGAAATAATAAAAGAGAAGTTTTTTTTACAAGTTTATATAACATTGCAATAGAATATAACATTGCAATAGAGAGCTACAATTCCTACCTTTATCAGTTCAAATCATTGGTATCCTCATAAAAGTATGCCTTTTTGTTTGAACCAAAATAGATAAGATTTGGCTTGACGTTTTATAGCCCATTAAAGATTATATGAGCCAAATGTAAAATAACAAAAGTTAAATGGCTTGAAGGTAGGACAGCTTGGTTACCCCTGATGGATCTTTGATATGTAACTTTGTCAAGTGCTTGTTATTTTGTAGGATTTGATTAATTTGTACCACTTAATTTATTTGATAAGTTGGCACTTTTGTCAAGTTTGTAAGTAGTCAGAAGCAATATATTTGAAGAATTGTTATTAAATGTTTAAATAAAATCATTATATAAATGTGCAGTGTTCAAGGTTGGACCCCCATTTTGTAGGCATTTTGTAGACGTAGACAATATGGTATCAGAAGGTAGAAAAAGGGGTGCCCGTTACATGTAATGAGAAAACAAGACTATAGGAAACAAGGTTGAGTTGGTGATTGAGGTTATAGGAAACTTTCTTTATATGCCAACATTTGCTGGTTTGAATCCCACTGGGAGTGAGAAAGTGTCATATAAGGCATAAAATAACATGTGCTAAAAATGGTGTAAAACGCCATTCAAACAAACAAAACAAAATCCCAATATTTGGAGACATTTTGATAGGTACAGAAACATATCTGCCAAATTCTGAAAAGCCAAGTAGGGATATTTGGTCTATAAAATAGGTAGATGAGTTTGAAAACTGGAGATTTTGTTATATTCTTATTGAAATCTTCACAAAACGCATGTAAAGGTTGTAAAACTTGTAAAATCTTTGGCATTCTTATTAGCATGATTTATCCATAATATAAAAAAACTATTTTTTTGTGTGATCACTCTGAAAATCAGGAGATGTTTCTTCCCAGATAAACTTCACTGGTATACGCGTACTATTGGTCATTAGTTTTTGCATTTGTTAGGAAAAGTTTAAAGGGCTTTTTCTAGACAAATATAAAAATTTAAAAAAAAATCAATTTCATGATTAAAATGCCACATTAGTCAAATTATTGTGTAAGCACTATGTTGTGCAGGGATAAAATTTGATATCACCACAGATTTTGAATCGAACCTGGCTTTAAATGCTTAACCCTTAAACCCTACATATATATAATGGACTGTTCCTTCTTTGAATTAAGACCATCCCATTTATGTGACAGAGAGTTATTTGTGCTTGGCATATTTAGGCTCAACTTTTGAAAAACAATCACCTTAAATGGTGATGATGTTTCATCATAAACACTTATTTTCATGGTCATGATTTTCCATCATCTTTCATTCTTCATTCATTCGTTACATTTTCAAAAATAATTCGGGTAAAGATTTATCGTCACATAGTATAATCTTGCAACGTTTAATGTGAGGGTTTTCCATCCAGATTGAAATAAGAAAAAAACTGTCAACTTGATTGTAAAAGTAAAACGCTTAATTCCTGTCACGAATCGCATACTTTGATATATGAGAGGTGTTCAGCTTATAAATGAACACTTTTGTTTAAGATGAGTTTTTTCAGCGGAAGTGATTGTCATAAAAAATACGTGATTTAATGATGTGAAACTGTCATTTAGAATGTGTGCATTTAAAAATAATATCCAATTTCAAGCGGTTCTTTTTAAATTACATTTTGAATAGGGTGTACACCATTTTCTAATTTTAAACCTATATGTTGCTGTTGCCGTGAAGTTTTACCTTAAACCAAATAATTGCACTAAATGCATATCATAATTGTTTAAACCTGTGTTTATAATTTAAATATGATCGTATGTTTTATTTTAAGACAAAAATATAGATGCTGAATTAAAAGCTCGACTTTTTATCGCAATATTAAAACATTGACAGATAATAGGAAAATTTGCTCGTATGTTACTGATACTTTTATAAATTAACCAAAATAACTATTTTAATCATATTTTGTGATATAAAAACATGAACAGTTATTGTTGATGTATATCATATATGTATATCATATACCTAATAAAGATATATTTGGTAAAAAAATATGTTATTTTTATTATTTTCAAATGTGTGTGTTTTGACCCTAAATTTTAAGTTATATATTTTTCTATCTTTTCTTTTGAGAAACTTATGAAACTTGTTTTTTATAGCGGAGGAAGTCACAAAAATGCCAGCAGTTAATGTTTTGAACTAGAAGTTTTCGTAAATTTAGTCATTTTCATAGTTGAATTTCATGTTAATTTTCGCTAAAATCTTGAAAATCGACAATTTAAAAAAAATGCATAAATACGCTTTTCTACGTACAGGCATGGACATATCGGATTACTATAACCTTTAACGATATTTTGAAAGCATTTGTTTTAAAATTTATATTGCAGTTATTTTTATAATTGACGATTTTTGCTTCAAAATGTCATTCTCTACCCATTTTCAAAAATGCGGATGCAGCAACATTAGGATGCACATAATAGTGCATGTCATAATGTTTCGTATCAAAGTAATCATTAGACTTGACATTACAATCAACATATTCGGCGAGAATTTCAAGATAGTTGATTCAGTTACACAATAAAAGTGTTCAAATATAAGTTGAACACCTCTCGTATTCAAGTCAAAGCTAAATTATTCGTCTATACATTTTCAGAAAATGTTATAACAGTCATCAAACAGAATTCAATAAAATTTAGATGATATGCCATAACGTGTTAACCTTCTGCACCGATTTCTGCCATTTGTCTCGAAAATCAACCCGTGTTGACAGGTTCTCGTTTATAAAGCTACTGGCGGGTTCCCTATCTATACTTCTAGCAATAAACCAGCATACCAACAGGCAACAGTAACGGCGATAAACAAAGGGACGTGACATAGACCGGACTTGTAGCATGGTAGCGAGTTCGCGTATTTAATTATGATGTGATGAAACATCATCACTATTGTTTCATCATCACTATTTAAGGTGATGGTTTTCCAAAAGTTCACCAACTGTTTAGGCCCTTTTGAATAGAAAATATCATTATTGGTCAATTTTAAGTCGAACCCTAGATCTGCACAAAAGCCTGATGTATCTCCGTTATCTTAACCCTTAACCTGCTACATATATATAATGGGCTGTTCTTTCTTTGAATTAAGACCATTTCATGTATGTGACAAAGGGGTGTTTTGGGGAAATGACTGATCAGCAGATGGAAATTGCAATTGTAAACCCAGTTCAGCCTGTGAGTAACTTGCAAAGGCTATTGCAGAGCTGTAGATAATTTTTGACTGCAATGAGTATTTACTCATCAGATTCAAGATGAATGCGTAAAAAGGATATCATTCAGAGTTAACAGTTGCTTTAAATAGTTTATGCTTTCAAAATGAATGTGATTTAATACATTTAAAATAAACAACTATTCTGATTAAATGGAAGTTAAGTAAAACAAAAGAAACACTGTATGACCTTAATATTAGACACATGCTTGGAACCATTTTCATCATGTAAATATGGAATAAACTGTTCCACAGGACAATACATACAAATATAAAACCCATGATTTTTAAATGTTATGAGTTTTTGTAGTAAGTTGATGAGTAATGATACTCACAATTTTAAAAAACTGAGGGTTTCTGTAAAAACATATGAGTAAATTACTCAAAAACTCAGCTTATTTACAGCTCTGCTATTATAGTCGTGCTATTATAGCCGTGCTTAGTGGGTTAAGGGTTAAATTTCCTTATTTGGAAAGCAACCAAAAAAAACAAAAAACAAAACCCCCAGCAAAGTTGAATAATTGATCTGTCCCAGTTATTCAAACAAAAACCATTGATGTTATAATCTTATTATACCCTGTAAAATACACTTTGATCTTTGTGACTGGGATTTAAATGGAAGCTTTCCCAGTGTTGTAGTCCAAATAACGCAAGAAAGTATTAGGAGTTTCACATATTGATTTTAATATTTTAATTGACAAATTCCATTTATACTCGCTGTTTACGCACACAAATTGGACCACTGTGAATGTGCCATCTTTTTAAATATGTAAATATCTTTTAAAAAAAAAAGTTATATTGTCATTCTTTTTTGGAAGGTAGATAAGCATTTATGGTTACTTTAATGCACGATAACGGATCTTTATTTTAAGTTCTCGGCCAGTTCTTAATTTGTACAATTTGCAGATGACTCTCCTTGTTACTTCTGCTTGTAGCACGGTCTCTGACATTTTCTTTGTATTTGCACAGTTGTAACTCATTTAAGTGAAAATAACACTTGTCAAAATGACTGGTGTGCTCTAAGTAATAGATAGTGTCTGGTCTCAGCGAGTTTGCTTATTTGAACATGAACGGTGGGAACCAGAATAACCTATACAACCATTCATATGAACAGCGGGAGACAGAATAAGTAATGGATAGAGTCTGGTCTCAGCGAGTTTGCTTATTTAAACACTGAGATGGGCTACGCCCATCAAGGTGTTTGTAAAACCAATGAGCTGAGACAGACTCTATATTTTTTGTAGCGTGGTGTACTTAGTAACACTGTGACCGTACTCTAAATTCCAATATCTGGTAGTTGTAGTACGGTATAGTCACGCCCCTTTAGTTACCCCAAATTAAACGATTTAATGCTCTGCATTCATCAAAGGGAATGTCACCGACCATGCTACAACAACCAGTTATTGGAAGCTAGAGTATGGCAGACAGATGAAATGGACATGCTGCAAAACAAATAGTATGCCCATCTCAGTGTTTAAATCAACCAACTCGATGAGACCATTCTGTGTCTATTACTTGATATATTTTTATTACATTTCTGAGGGTGAAAGATCATAATTGCTTATATTTGAATAAATAACTCTGTAACATGTCATTGAGTTATGACATCAATAAAGTGTTGATAATGTCATTGTCTTTTCCCAGAATGTTCAACAAAGCAAAACATTTCAGTTGAAATCATGCACAAACTGAATAAAATGCAATAATAGATTATTTAACTGGATTGATTTACAAGGAAACTCTTTACTTGATGGCAGGTATTTTACTTTTTGCACTCACTTGATCCTTTATTTTGTGAAAAGAATCATACACCTACCATTTCATGAAGGATTTCCCTATAATGGATACCAGCAATTAAATGATCTGTATGTATTACATATCTCTATTGCATTAATGAAATAAGATGAAATCATTAGGGTTTTACATCATCACATGTAAAATCTTATTAGAATAGCGACCTCAGAGGTAGGTGAGATGACCTGGCAGGCCAGATGTCTGTCTTATCCACTAACCCTACTGAGGTCGCTATATCTCAGAGTCACTGACACAGATTCAGGGTTGCAGATTGGTAGAACCTTTTTATTTTTTATTTACTGCATTTCCCCTAATAGTAGCACCTCCCTCACATTTTTAACACCTTTTTTTTTTTTAGAAATCTTACTTTCTTAAAAAATCAAAAAAATCCAAAACAGTCTACAAAATTCAATACATATTTTGATATTTTATAAAATAATTCTTTTTATTTAGATCTTTGATTTAGTTTGAATGACATTTGAGGCTCAGTTTGGGGTATGCAATCTGGCAAGACCCGCTTTTAAGTATATCCCAACTAAGAACAAAAAAAAAAAAGTATAAGAGTGCCGCCTTTGTATTCCGCATAGCGCCCAGTTGCTATTATTAAGGAAATATGGTAGCTGAAATGCTGCTCAAAATATAGAGAAAATTCCATTGCCTGAGATAACATCAGCATGTCTAATTGAAGGACTTTATTAATCTTTTAATAAGTATTAAGAAATACTCAAAATCAAGGGTTTATTGGTATGGGGAATCGTTACTTTTGATCCGCTGTTACTTTCAAAATGTCTGAGATAATATTAAGCCGAATTTTTAGCAGCTTTTCCCCCACCTTTTAAAATCTGCCAAAAACTGCCGAAGTTGTCGGGTTAAATTTACCATTATTTAGGCATGTCAGTTTCAAAGTTGATACGATCATGTTTAATACTATTAACCCTTAATCAATACTTGGGTAGCTGTCACGTTTTCTATTTAATGTCCATGATACACTCCCCAAAATAATTTAAGGACCACAAAATAAAACAGTAATAATTACTCGATCTTTAGAGGGATACACGGCAATCTTGATTTTGTAAACACTAGTGGCGCTATACGTAACTTGCATTTGTTCAGTCATTAATATTAATTATAATAATATTATAAAGCAGATTGTTTTTGAATGTTATTAATTGCTGATTATATTGCACCAATAATAATGTATTCAAACATACGGTAGAATAACAAGAAAAAATAAAAACTTAAAATTTAAAATTTAATTATATGCAAGCAGGTTTGAAGTCAAACTGATACTCGATTAATACATTGAAATGTTAATTTGAATGCTTGATGAAAACTTCCAAGATTTTCAGTGTGTGCCTTTAATATTATGAATTTCATATTGATATAGAAAGTGTGTATTGTAACCATTGTAGAAGAATACAACTAAACTTACAAATTGCAAAAAGACAGTATATTGTTCAGAATGCAGCACTTTAAAAAATGACCAAAAATCTAAACATGGTCCTTAACTTATTTTGAGGGGTATATATTGCTCCATAACCCATTGTTGCTAAGCATATCAATAAACTAAGTTACTAAATGCGAAGCTCATTTCTTGCTTGCCACACCACAATTTTGTTTAATCCCTCTGAAATAATTAAATGTATCATATTTCCCATTTATCAGGTATTCAGCGATATATGAAATTTAAGATTAAAAAAAAAAGTAGTTGATTGATTTAATTGAATTTAAGAGCTAGTACTTTTAATGTATTAATGGTATTCACCATTTTTCAAGCTTAGTGTATGATGAATTGATTGCATTTTATATTCAATGAAGGATCTTAGGAGGTGGGTGTAGCATGTTAAATGAGAAATCGTATAAGATATTTTCTGCTCAATTCCAGTGAAATGATTATTGAATGATTACTATTAAATGAATGATTTATTCACATCATGCAAAACATGTTTTGTGGATTATTTATGATATATTAAAATATCAAAAAATAAAATTAAAATTATGCATTATAATGTCTTCAGTTTGTTTGATATGATTAAACTTCTATCATATATTTACAGCATGTTTAGTTCACAATAATTAAAAAGATATCGTTTTTTATATAAACTTCTCTTAATAACATATGTTATTGCTTTCTATATAAATCTATATTTCTGTTGAAAAAATTGGTCGTATTTCGAATAAACTTTTCAAGGAGACGCATGTATACAATGCTTACATAAAAAATTGCCGACATACTTCATGGAGTTTGTCATTGTCTTCTGGCGTTTAAAACTGCATAAACGCCCAATCTGCATCATTATGAAATGGTACCAAATGTCAGATAGTGTATTGATCTAGAACTTCATTGAAGCCATATACTTCGATTAATTAATTATGCCGGTACATATTTCAAAGCAGAAACAAAACCAGTAGACAAATATATTTGTAATGTAAAAATGTTCACAAAATCACAAGAAATACAAAATGAGTGTAAAATTCTCTTTCATACAAATATCTACCTCCAAACACACACCTCGTGCCATTATTATATAAAAGAAAATGTGATAAAAAAATAATTCTTACCGAACAACATTAATCCAAACACATACCACAAAAGAAAAAAAAAAGAAAAATTGAAAATAAATAAAAATGCATTTTCTAGTCCAAATACACACCTCATGAAGATATTACAACTAAGAAAAAGAGATAAAATATGTTTACCTAACAACAGTCATCCATACCATCAAAGAAAAACTGCTAAACAAGAAAGAATGTATTTTCTAGTCCAAACACACACCTGATGAAGTAATTATAAAAAAATAGTAACACAAATGTGTTACCTAACAACAGCTATTGGCAATCCAAACACACACCACAACAGAAAAACTGTTGAAAAAAAGTCAGAAATTATTTTCCCATTTCTATGAGATTAACCACATTCAATCTCCATTCCATTCAAGTAGGTGTAATAAACTTTCCTTTCCCACTTTTAAACAATTCAATAAAGCCATAACAAGTTCGGTAAACAGATAATAATTCTAGTATATTACCTATAACTGCTGACAGTTTGATAATAATCCATATTTGAACTGTCAATAGATCGATAATTAATTTCTCCCGTGTGCGTGCGTGTCTTATTATGTAGGTACTTGTGTAGAACGGTAGCCCATTCCACCGTTATCCATTGTGCATACATCGTTATTTGAGAAAGGATTTGCCCGAACAAAAGTTTTATTTGGTTAGTGGTGAAATACTTCCCTCTGTTCACACATGCATATATTATATTCTTTAAGTTGACATAAAAAGAAAAGTAATTTTCAAGATCTGTTAAGGCTAATTTCAATAACCTGTTTAGAGTGCTTCATTTAAAGGGACACATGGCAGTCTTTATATAAATTATTTATACAGCAAATAAATGAACACACGTTTATCTTGAATATTTATCAAGCAGTGAAAAAAAGGGGAGCACCTAGATTTATTAATCCAGTATCATTTTAACTTTGAACCTGAATGCATACAATTAAATAAAATGTATACAATTAATAAAATTAAGAGCTTTTAGTAGTTTTAAAAAATCAAGATTTCCGCATGTGCCTTTAAACGATACTTGGCAATCAATCTTTATATTCACCCCAAAATAGTTTGAAAGATTTTGTCTGTAAATGCTGTTTTTGTAATAATTGAACTTGATTATTAGCCATATATCCCCGTATTAACGCTCAACATCCCTAATAAAAACACACCCACAAATTTATTTTTTTATTTTTCGGGAGAGCATATTGTTGCCGCTTTGTCCTTCCGTCCTTACTTCCTTCTGTCCTTTCGTCCGTCCCACTTTTGTCTGGAGCATATCTTCAGAACCTACTGATGGGACTACAAAGAAACTTCACACAATGATAGAGGGCAATGAGACGAAGCGCAGAGTTAAGAACCTTCAAATTTGAGTTATTGCCCTTCGTAATTTTATACTTAGAATATTTGTCCGGAGCATAACTTCAAAACCACTGATGGTAGTTTAAACCTTAACCTGCAAACTAACCAAGCTGAAATGAGCACAAGGAAGGCGACGCAGGTTTTTCGTGGAACACCCTTCTAGTGATTAGTCAAAAATAATATGTCTCGATGGCACTCACCTGGACACCGTTTGGCTTTTATAAATTAAGGTAGAACCATCCACATTATATTACAAAAACTATCAGGGACGTGTGATGATTAACAGAATACCGAGGAAATGCGTATAACTCGTCTTGTCATTACCATTGATTACACATTGTCTGCTTTATCAAACCATCAAGATTGATAGATTGAATGTTGTGTAACATCATTTTAGCACATTTTAGGCCTTATAATGGTCGATTGTTTTGTGGTAGTCAAGGTATGGCAGCTGAATGCAACATTATGTTTGTACTCCAGGGATCTATAAATTATGCTGGTACCCTCAGGGATCTGTATATTATGCTGGTACTCTGGGGATCTATATACTGGTACCCGAGTGTCTGCCTTCAACAAACCACCAAGGTATGGCAATCTGATGCAACATTATGCTGGTACCCCAGGGATCTATATATTATACTGGTACCCGAGGATCTATTGATCACAGTGTCTGCCTTCAACAAACCACCAAGGTATGGCAATCTGATGCAACATTATGCTGGTACCCCAGGGATCTATATATTATACTGGTACCCGAGGATCTATTGATCACAGTGTCTGCCTTCAACAAACCACCAAGGTATGGCAATCTGATGCAACATTATGCTGGTACCCCAGGGATCTATATATTATACTGGTACCCGAGGATCTATATACTGGTACCCAAGGATCTATTGATCACAGTGTCTGCCTTCATCAAACCACCAAGGTATGGTAATCTGATGCAACATTATGCTGGTACCCCAGGGATCTATATATTATACTGGTACCCGAGGATCTATTGATCACACAGTGTCTGCCTTCATCATGGCAATCTGATGCAACATTATACTGGAACCCCAGGGATGTATATAAAGCACATGTAATTATTTGGGTGCTTTGTTAGAAACTAGCTGCGAATCCAAGGCCTTCTGTTTGGTTTGGGGGCAGGGTAGTGTCATAGACTAGGCCACTCATAAGATAATGCATAGGGGAGTGATCACACAGAATTATTTGAGTTCCTGTGTTGATCCGAGGTTTGTGCTTGATATTGGTTTAGATTCACATACAGACAGTTTTGATAGATGAATAAATTACACCTAGTGCATATGCTATCAGTTTATAAGTTGTGTTATTTGATGGGGGTAAGGTCAATATGCAAACAAGTTTGAAGTTAAAATAATACTGGAATAATAAATGCAGTAACTGTTGCTAATTTAAATGTAATGCTTTTCAAATACCTTAAGTTACCTAGTGTCCCTTTAAACAATTTACAAAAAAAAAGAAAAGAAAAAAACAGTTCACATGTGTCTGGATTCGTGGCAGCATATGCTAAGAGTGCCAGTTTCTTAATCTGCTTCTGAATGATTAAATAGCAAAATTTAAACAAATAGTGAACTTCTACTTTTTTTTTATCGTTTAACACCACTTGGATATTGATTTCTTTTCCTTCCTAAACTTCTTGGTGACAGTGTACAAGTTGATAAATTACACCGATTTTTTCATTAAATATTTATACGTGTCTTGATCTGGTCTCAAATATTTATAGGGTTTGGTGAAAGAAGGCCATGTTTTATTGGTTATTGACAACGCAAACATCTTGATCTTCATTGAATAAGTTTGATATTATATAGAGGATTTTACGTGCATCTGTTTAATCTTGAATTTATCCAACTTTTGAATAAAATTATATACACAGTTGCAAAAGAAACTGGACATTTTGACAATTTTACTTTACACCCTATCCTCTTTATCAAGCGACAATCCCTTAATGATTCAACCTATTGAAAAACAAATTTATGACAACGTGATATTGGCAATGGAATGATAAAAACTTTGGTACCAAACGTAGCATATTCATTTTGGAATTTGTCAATTTAATTCTAAATTTTTTTTATACAATTAAATCTAAACAAAACTCAGTGTCCACTTTCTTTTGCAACTCAGTATATGATGCGAGACTGTTCCGAGAGCGTCATATGAATTTCATAAATTTTTGCAAGGCATCATATGAACTTATCCAATGAGTTAATAAATACAATTTTAGATAGGCATGAATGTTAGATTATATTTACCATTTAACTTAAAATACTGTATACCCCCATATAAATGCCCCTAGGGGCTTTGCATTTTACAAAGGGGGTGTTTATTTGAGACCCTAATTTGTTTTTTGTTTTGACAGGGTTTTTCCTAGGTATTTTAGGGAAAAGGCCCCTAGGTCGAACAGGAAATTTTTTATCGACAAATTAGTCCATTATGAACAATTATCATTTAAATAGTGATTTGAACCTGTTAGAGTGGTAACAACAATCACACTTGTCCGTCCGTCCGTACGTCCAAAAAACGTGTGTCGCGCGTTCCTCCATAACTATTTAACCCAGGGTACCCAAACTTAACAGGAATGTTGACCAGCAAGTGAATATGCACACCTGGGTTTTCATTTCTATTTAGGACCAAGAACCACAGAGTTGTGGCCCTTGACTTAGTCAAATTAGGGGCTGAAAAACTTGTGTCGCACCCACCTCTATTACTATTTAACCCACGGTCGCCAAACTGTACAGGAATGTTGCCCAGCGAGTGAAGATGCGCACCTGGGTTTTCATTTTTATTTTGGACCAAGAACCGCAGAGTTATGGCCTTTGACTTAGTCAAAATATCAGTCTCATTAAAATCAAATCCTAATTACGCTTTGATTTTCTCCACTATAAAGACATTCAATCAGTTAAGTCTAAAATTAACTTAGTCTAGGTCTACTTATAGTAACACCTAGGTCTATATATAGTAACACATGAGACTGAACAAAGAACTGGTAAAAACTAGAAATGTATACATTCAAAATGGCCGCACTGCATCAACAAAAGATAAATGTACATGACATTTTGCATAACATTTTCATTGAAAAAGATGTTGTACAAAGAAATTTATTGGGTTTATTAGGATTAGATCAAAGGTGACCATGCTCTTAGAGATATTTATAAACCAGACACACCCAAATGGTGCATAGATGCTAATGAAGAAAGACCCAAATAATTATGTAACAGTAGTAATAAACTTTATTGTTGGTAGTAATAAATTTGTTAATTTGGGAAAAAAAAAGAAAAAAAGAAGATTTATTCATTGTTGGTCGTAATAAATTTGTTAATCTGGAAAAAAAAAAGATTTTATTTATTGTTGGTAGTAATAAATTTGTTAATTTGGAAAAAAAAGAAGATTTATTTATTGTAGGTAGTAATAATTTTTTTGTTAATTTGGGAAAAAAAAGATTGATTTATTGTTGGTAGTAATAATTTTTTTGTTAATTTGGAAAAAAAAAAGATTTATTAATTGTTGGTAGTAATAAATTTGTTAATTTGGAAAAAAAAGAAGATTTATTTATTGTTTGTAAACAACGTTGGGACTGCAATATTGCTTACGTGATATCCATTAACGATAACAGTATCTCTTGCAAGCTTCACATAACTGTCTTATGCAGCTCAGTCGGGAGTGCAGTCGTCTTTCCCACAAGTGTAATTTTAGTGTGGGCTGGAGTTCAATCCAACGACATTTGTCAATGTAATTATTTTGTGTTTTGTAAGATCAATGTTACAGATAATGCAGCTTTAATATAAAAAACTGATTTATGTCATTTCAGTTCATAAAGACCTCCTGACTGATGAACTTGAAGCAGACGACACAGAGAAAGATGACATGACGATATTGAACGAAATCCTTAACGCACCTTCTGCTGCTGGTGAGGACGACTTCTCGCGGGAATGGCAGGCAGTGTTCGGTCACACACCGCTTACAGCAGGAACGATCTTGACCCCCGGTGAACCCGATCAGTCGCCAAACTCGGCAGATTTTATGCCATCAAATCTTCTAGATATGAACTCACAGATGGCCCACATGAGTCTCAGCGCCTCAGGTAACATGGATATACAATATATAGATATGTGCATGTGTATTAATTAAAACAAGAAAAAGCTGATATACATCGGCGTAGCTACTATTAGGCCATATAGGCCTGGGCCTTTACATCAGTTGGAAAAATGAAAAAAATGGATAGTCCAAACATGCAATAAAAACTCAAACCAGAAGCGGTTGTTGGGTGGGGGGTGGGGGTTAAGGGTCAACGTTTTTTTAATTTTTATTTTACAGTGTAGGTACTTCAACTTTGTCAAATGTTAAATTTGTCAAACAAATACTTCTTCAAATACCAAGCATGTGCTCTGTCAGATATACGCCAAAAATGCACTGTTGTATAGCTCAGTTAAAAAAAAAAAAGACTGGAGGATGCGGAATGACCTCCCTAGTTTGTCGGGTCTATATGCATTTCAGTTAGGCTACACCCCTGATGTACTGGGGTCAGTCCCATTCGTACACCTTTTATAGATGGACAGCATTTCACATTAAAGTATAAATATTGAAATTGATAACCCTTATTGCTTTACAGTTGTTTCATTGTTATGAATATAGTCTGTGTTATGAACCTTAACCCGCTAAGCACGGTTATAATAGCCTTGACGTCCTTGAGTAACTCATAGGCTGATCAGGGTTTACAATGTTTGGCTGCTGATCAATCATTTTCCCCAAAACACCCCTTTGTCACTTAAATGGAATGGTCTTAATTCAAAGAAAGAACAGTCCATTATACAAAGGATGTTCGAATAGTTAATTTCATGCTTATTTGGTTAATGCTTGATACTGATGAAAAACTGAAAATATCTATTTCATTCCTTCAGAAAAATCTGCTTACAGAATAACCTAGTCTTGAACGAACTTTGATATAGGCCCTTATTTCATCAGTATTTTCTGCTCGTTTGCCAACCATTTTTTTAACAGGCCAATAAGCATAACTTTTCGAACATTCCTCATATATACTGAACCAAACAGCTAGCGCACCAGTAGACAAAACCTTTAATGTATTAACTTATTATATGCCGACTGGTACCGTTAATTCTTCTTTTTTTTTAATTTACATTCGTTATTGACAAGATATTTGTCTCGTTCAGAATGAAATTTGATTTATTGATTGTTATTATTGAGATGTCTATTGGTGCGTTTGCTTTTTGGTTCAGTATATGTAGCGGGTTAAGGGCTAAGAGATGTTCAGTCTGTATTTGCTGTAAATATGTTATGGTATCAGAATACAGGTCAAGTTGGATTATGGTCTAATTCTTCAAAATATTTGAAGAGTTAAGGGTCTGTTTGTGTCATCTGGGTAGCATGGCAGTCACTTAGGGATCACTTTGTACGTCATCATCGTCCGTCCGTCACACATTAACTTGTAACCTAACCTAGACTATAACTTGAAAAGTATTCGACCTATGTTCATGAAACTTCACACAAACATTCATCTTACCACACAGAATATTGTTACACATGTTCAGTAACTCTTGACTCATTTGTTCAGAGTTATGCCCCCTTTCATAAAACTTTTACCTGCAGCCTAACCAAGCTCATAACTGATAGTACTTGCTGAAAGAAGCACACGGCAAGTTCTGTGGAACACCCTTCTAGTTATACTTTCACTATATGAAATATAAGTGTACGTCCTTTGCTCATTTTAAAGAAAAGCTTTCAATGAATTCAGTCTGTTACAGTTTACTCAAATGTAGAATTGTAGGAGCCAATGCGATTTATTCCGAAGTAGTTTCGTACAATATTTTTGAAATATTTTTATATAAATAGAGGATATTTGTTGTTTTGGAGTGAATAACATATTTTATTTCATCGATAAGTGAGAAAACTTTATATTTTCACGAATGCGAAGCATGAGTGAAAATATAAAAGTTTTTTCACTTCGAGATAAAATAAAATATGTTATTCACGACAAAACAACAAATTTTCTTTTTATTATGGTTTTACAATTATTTAAGCAATTTCAGTAACTAAACTGTTTTACACATGCTCCTAGTCACAATGACGTAACGAAACATTACATGACGTCACCTTTTTTGAAATCATTAACGCCACAGAAAGAATTTAAATAAATAAACAGTGGATTTAACAGTATAACAGTAGGAATTGTGTTACTGTGCATGCATTTGTGCTGGTTGCACATTAAAAAAGTAGTCCCGGCAGCTGGAATAACACTTTTATTTCACTGATAAAACACATTATTTCATTGCTTATCATAAAATAATATGGTTTATGTAACAGATAAGAAATTGTTTCCAGTCATTGTATTGAAAATCATTTCAGTTTGTCTGTATTTACTGTTAGCAAAAAAGTTCTGAATTTAGTGGTTTTCTCAAAATACTAAAATACATGCCAGTAGGGGACTTACATTGCTCTGCAATAGTCCTTATCAGTGTATTAGCCAGCCAACCGTGCAGCCGTCTTGCCATCTTTTGCAGGGCCGCTTTTGAAAAATCGCGGCCAATATTAGGGGAAGTGGGTGAGGTATAAAAAAAGTTTACAAACTCTTACTTTCTCAATATTGTTATGTTTTTATTACATTTAAAGAAAGATGATCTGAAATGTACCTTTTCACCTTTATCTGTAAAAATAAACTGCCCAGAGACACCAACTTGGCGCGAATTGGCTCTTTGTGCTTGTTAGCAAATCATTTTGCACACCCTGTTTGCCGATTTGCACACCCAGATTTCTGTCTAATACACTGGTCCATATTCTTATTTCTTTTTCAGCTATCTTGGGCCAACCGTAAACAATTGTTGGTTTCTGTTTCTCTACCTGCCCACTAAAATAGGCCCTTCCCAAAGCTTTATACCAATTCTAGATCAACATTTTTTTGGTTATGAGTTTTTCTTTAATTCATTCATGTTTTTAATGTCTTAAAAAAACACAATAATATACTGAACGACTGAATATACTGCATATCGCACACTTCCAAAGTCATTCAGTATACCTACCTACAGCCAATTATGAAATCCTGGGTTGCAAACAGCAAACAAACTTTATTAAGGATGGCCTAATTTTTTACCGCAACTACATTTATAGTAGGGCCTCCCTGGTCGAGGGGTTAACGGCGGTCCATTGTAAACCTTCTCGCCTCTCACTGCTGTGGGTTCGAAACCCACTGGGACCTCATCTTGTGAGAAAGTGTTGATTCTTATGCATGGTGTACAGTATTGGTTCTACCCAGGAATTACTGAGTGATCTGCCTCCACCAAAAAAAATAATCCGCCACCAAACACACAACATGGATACTTAACATTTTCAGATTGGTATTTTCTCATAAATGTGTAGTTTCATGGTGTGTAGATCTTCTGTCCATTTAGGGCACTATAAAGTGTGGAATTAAACTATTTTCTCTAAAACTTGTCTGTATAGCACATACCTTTCTTTTCTAGGCAATAATTTAGTGGCCACTGCTGTTCAACAAAAGGGGGCGGGGCCAAAATCAACCAGTGAGAACAAGTCCACAGGAGCAAGACCAAAACAAACCAAAAAGGTAGGATATATTGTAGTTGATGTTAAATCTAATATATTTTGTTATCATGTTGTTGTTTTGCTCATTTAGTCAAAGTATACCAATGAGGACTATAGTACTTGTTTTACATTTTGTAAGCGGTTGCAGGGCTATGTTTTCAAATACGGCAGTCTCGTTCTTAAAGTGTCAGCGAAAGGAAATTGTTGAAAAACAAAGAAGAACAAAAATAACTGGATGGTTACTTTTATGGTTTTATATTCAATACCTACCATAAGAAAAGAAATAGAGATTATTTAACTGCTGGGATCTATTATCGGGAAATCCTTCACGAGATGATAGGTGTGTGGTTCTTTTTACGAACGAGTGTATCCGAGTGAGTGAAAAAACAAAACACACCTACCATTGAGTGAAGGACTTCCCAATAATCGATCCCAACAGTTAAATAATCTATTTATTACATTTTAAATCAGTTTATGTATGATTTTAACGGAATTATTTTCTTTATTGAACGTTATTGGTGGATGATGTCGACGTCATCAACACTTTATTGACGTCATGACTCAATGCCACAGTTAGTTATTTTTGCATTCGGAGGTAGTTATTAATATTTAGTGATTATGAATAATCTTTCACTGAGAAATCCCAGTCTTTCACCCATAGAAATGTAATAAGGTAGAATGATTCATTCCGCAAGGTATCCGACAACAGAATGCAGTTCCTATACCACCAGAGCTATATTTCTTACAGTAGTCGAAAGACGTGCTATACATGTTGCCCATAAACCTTTTGTTTTGTTACACCTTCAAAACCATTTGGTAGATATTAATAGAACTTCACAGGGACAATCCTTCCAAATTCTAGTTGATCTATGTAATCCAAGATGGCTGCCAAGGTAAAACATACACTAAGTATAGGGGAGTAAGTTTTCGCTAATCCTCAAGTACTGCATACTTGAGCAAGGCACGAAAATTTGTTTCTGAGTTACTCTCCTTGCGTAATATTTGAATTGTCAAAATGATAAATTGTTAAAGAAATTACCTGAATTTCTACTTGTCCTGCATCAATGAGCACTCGTCATGGCGAGCAGATGTGAAATGTTTGTGCCCTGTTGAGTTTAAAATAATATTTGTAAAATTAAGAGTTGAACAGTGCTCCATTTCTTTAAGCAAGGTTCATACAGCCTTAAAAAGTCCTTAAATTTCAGAAGTAGCCTTTAAAAGTCCTTAAATCCACTCCAGCCTTAAAAAGTCCTTAATTCTCTCAAAATGTCATTAAAGGTCGTTGAATTTCATAATCAGTCGATTAATTATACAAGAGGAATAATATCTGATGTAGTTTAAAAAAAAAATCGGCAAAAAAATCACCAATATGAGGAACAATCAGAAAACTCTGAATATTTACAAGTATAATCAATACAAAGCAAGTAGTGCATAATCCGAGCCTTCTCTGACCTTACCAGCCCTTTTTACGATTTTTGATATTTCATCTGGCTGTGTACAAAGCCGCATAAAAAAATAAAGGCTAGGGTCAGAGAAGGCTCGGATATGTAGTGCAGTAAAAGCCTTGAACTAATACAGCAGAACATAAAATTGATAAAGGTAAGATTTGTTGTGAGTTAAACCGGGCCTTAAAAATGGGTTATTAGGGCCTTAAAAGTCCTTAAAAGGTCCATAAATTTCATAATGATAATTCTGTATGAACCATGTCAGACTTGTTTTGTTTGCATCACTAGTGTTGTTGGATCATCATTCTGCAAATATCAACTGCAGATAGCAAAGACTTGAAAGATAGGTACTTCAGGGGCACAGACTAACTCTATTTAGCTAGGAGCCAGCTGGGCCCCTGACTTAGAATTTTTAGGGGCCCAGCCCAAAAGATAGGGGCCCAACAAAATAGTATTTTATTTTACCACTCTGGTGCATAATTTATGAACAATTACATGCATTTACTCCGTGTTTATTGAATATCATAATCAACATTACTGATCATTACAAGTCCAAGTTATCTAGTATTGTTAATGAGTTTTGTTATAAATGATCACAACTAGAATATGTAAATTATTGCAATAAAAGATTCAAAAAGATTAGATATTATTAAATTAATGTTTTATTTCGTTATGAATATTTTATGTTGACATACCGTTTTAAAATTAATGTATGAGACCATTTTTATCAACATGATTCTCTGCCATATAATTATTATTGATGATTTCTAAAAGCACCGCATTTTATTAATCAAAAGCGCCGCGTTTTAGAAGATCCAAAAACCGGAAGTGAAACCTAATTATTTCCCCTTCAAATTATAACACGAATTTATGATCATGTGTAAAATAAACACTACCATGTCTGTTTTAATGTTGATTTTATACCAGCAAATGTTACTTGTACTCTTGCACATCTAATTTTACATTGATATTCGAAGCTCAGAGTACTGTAACATGCAGTTTTGTGGGAAACCGTACATCGCAACATCTCGAACATTGTCTCGTTTCCGCAGTGGAAAAATAAAAACAAACTTTTGTTTCGTTATTATTTTGTTAAGGGTTTGTCTATTTCGGCCAACAGTATGTAGTTTACGGGACCAAAGCAAAATCTGCGGGGTAAAATCCTCAAACTTAAATGTTTGTGTTTAATAATGTCCCTTTTTCCGTTTTATGGGTTGAATATTTTTGGTCGCCACTTGGGCGCGTGAAAGTCAAATTTTGGTCGCCCAGACCATTTTTTACTCGCCAATGGCGACTGGGCGACCGCTTATTTGTGCCCCTGTACTTGTCATAATCACCACCACCATTATCGTCATCATCATTCTTCATCTTCATTATCATCAGCATCATCATATTACATCATTATTCCTCATCTTAATATGCATTGTCATCCTTCATCATCATCATCATCATCATCATCATCGCCTTCACCATCAACAGCACCAGTCTTTGATTTAACATCATCCTCATTATTGCCTTCACCATCATCAGCACCAGTCTCCAACATCAACATCATCAGCACATACCTTATAAAACATCATAACTTTTCATTATTCTTAATCTTAATTTTGATTGTCAACCATCATCATCATCTTCATAATCTTCGCACTTCATCATCATTTTATTCATCACCCTTCATCGTCATTATTATCTGTTATCCAATTTCAGGGTCAGAAGGACATGTCCGCGTGGTTTAGTCTGTTTGCTGATCTTGACCCACTTGCAGATCCAGATGCCATTGGGAAGAAGACCGAAGACACTTTCGACTCCTGTATGGGATAATGTCTGCCGGTTGTGACAATTAAATAACAAATATTGTTTGTTGATTGCAGGAGAACATAATGCTATACTTGAGACCTAAAATTATTAAAGCTTTAATACAGTCATGGTGAAGCAGTGCACTGTAATAATCACTGTGCCATGAAAACCACACACAAAGTGAAATGTTATCCGAACAATGTTTTAATAATTTTTGTTAAAATCTTTTGTGCTTGAGGCATATAATAGGTCTATTACAGTATTATTCAAAATTAATGATTCCAGTGAGCACGATTCTCCATTGTATTCTTAGGGAGGCGAATACCCTCAGAACCCCCTAAGTGAAACCCCATATCACAACTTCACGACAACGCAGCTCTTAACTATACATCAGGGGTCAAATTTAAGCTTGTATACTTGCGAAATGCAAGTGAAATTTTCAGAATGTAAAGTAAAATGTTCAAGTACTGGCAACAATTTCGCAAGTGCATCAAAATACCATGTTCGATTTAGAACATGTCTGTATAGCAGCTGTCGATTTTAGAAGTATACATGCTTTCATGTCAATGATGTTTCACTATTTCAAAGATTACATTTTATTCATATTTGTTTTTATTTGTAAATCATCGGGAATCTAGTATGCATATAGATGCTCAATCTCTCCCAGATGCCATTACATTGACCTCTGTCAACGTCTAAGAATGTAGCCTGCGATCACATGATAATTTGTCACATGACCATAGCTAAAATATCGAAATGGCAAACAGAA
The DNA here is from genome assembly GCA_037043455.1 of Cyrtodaria siliqua. Classification (NCBI taxonomy): domain Eukaryota; kingdom Metazoa; phylum Mollusca; class Bivalvia; order Adapedonta; family Hiatellidae; genus Cyrtodaria; species Cyrtodaria siliqua. Next base: position 47,778 of record JAWPHD010014054.1, read on the forward strand.
CTTCAACACCGTGACACCACCAACTATCGGCTGCTGATTTGACACGTAAACAGTCGAAAGAAAGACAACTTATTTTCTACATTTTGATATATACTTTAAGTTAGTAATTCAATTTAAGGTAGGTTGTTAGGAGCTATGTGATACTGGAAAGTGCTGGTAAGCAAAATGCTGTACTGTAACCCTATGGGAAAGATTTGGTGGTACCTGTTTTGACGGCAGAGTGATATGCCAAAGTAGAAACCTTTATTCTACCGCAATATAATTCCGAGCATAATTTACCATTTAAGCCGAAAAAATCAGAAAAATATTTAGTGCAATCAAGAAATTTTGCATTTCCATTGCTTTTCATCGTTTGCCAAGATTCTTGGTATTTGATGAGATGCAAGGAACGAGAATTCTGGGTAGAGATTGATAGATGCTGCATCATTGGAAATTAAAATGTGCAGAAAATTGTGTGTGCTTTACTTGCACAGAAAAAACTTAGAAACTTCGTTAAAAGTTAATTTTTTGTTTCACCAGTAATAAAAATTGCAACTGGTCAAAAATTGCAGGTCCAAAATGCCGCTAAATTTGACCCCTGTATTTACTCTATATCTATATCACTCACCTCAACTATATAGGTCATGGTTATCTTAATTTTGCATCTTTTGGAATCTTATTTATTACTATAACTGTATTAGGTATGTTTTGCAAAGATATCAGAAACTGTGGAAGGCATATTGTATATTAACATAAATGTATATTTTTCTGTTGACGACATATTGTATTGTTCATATTGCACCAGATATTTGAAGTGATTTGATATTGTTACTGTATTTATTTACTGAGTTGTGATCATGTGTTAGAATGTTACTGGGTGTATTCAGACTGTTTGGATTATTTTGTCTGGATTATAAATATTTATACCTCCACTTTCACAACGTGAAATGGGGGCTGTATAAGAATCACATTGTCCCATCACTCCCCGTCCCCTAATACATTTTTGTTCCGTCCCAATGAGTTGTCCCCTAACACATTTTTGTCCTGTCCCAATGAGTCGTCCCAATGAGTCGTGTCCCGTAACACATTTTTGTCCCGTCCCATTGAGTCACGTCCCGTAACACAGTTTTATTACTTGCATTCCTCAGTTTCGAATGGGTGGTTCCCAAACTTCATATACACATAACAACTGACGATCTTATGTCCCTTTACATCACCCATTGTTGATTGCCTAATTTATTATAGAATTATGGCCCGTTGTTTGACTTAAACTTCAAGCGGGGCTATTCATCACCTTCAGTGATGGTTCTAGTTTGTCATGTTTTTGGTATGTCAAAGTTCTGTACAGTTTATGTCCGGATTATACAATGAGTTTGTGTCTTATGCTCAGATTTTGTACAGTAAATTACTGAAGTGAAATGTGAAATCAATTATTCACTCCCACGACTAGGGGTACACTGGCTTCATGCTGTTGCTGATAAGCCACTACTGGATTATTACTCAAATTGCAGTCTGCGAAATTAGCGGCTGTCCAGTTGTCCGGGACAACTAATTTACAAACAGGACAACTACGTGTTCCCACTTTGGTCCGATCGGACAACCAAAATTTCAGAAAGCGCAAAATTTGTCAATCAAAATAAGTATAAAAGTCGAACAGGAAGCACGATTTCGGCTATTTCATTGATGTTGAGAAAATTACTGTGACACCGGTATAAACGCTACGGGGTATTGATCAATTAATTGTATCCCTCTGTGGAATGTCACAACACGTCACGACCTCGTTTTTGATCAAATTTTGCCGAATTCTTTATTTTATAGAGCAACCAATTGGAACTGCCTCGCCGGATTCCGTCACTCGGGAATCAACATTTACCGGTACGAAAATTGGCAAAGAGTTCCGATTGAGAGCAACGGAAAATTACAATTATACACGAACGGTTCGGGAATTATTCCATCCAATGAGAATAAAATAAACATCATCATTATGCTAATTTAGCGCATGCGTCGCTAAAAACGTGTTTCCGGTTGTCACAAAATGTCAATATTGCGGTACGTGACGGGTGCCATTCCTGGTAAACCAGTGAAAGGATCCAAACAAGAGTCAAGTAAGCAAGTTACGAATCTTCTTTCTTTGTATACAAAAGAATGAATAATGAATATATATTGTGATTTGTTTACATATATTATTTGAGTAATAAAGCCTTCAGGTTTTAAAAGAAGCATTTCGGGCAACCACTTTTCCATTTGGGCAACCAATTTTTGTTGAAATGGTTGCTCAAAGGACAACCAAGTCCAAAAGTTAATTTCGCAGACTGAAATTGAGCAGACATTTTTTACCTCTAGTCGTAGGACAATGCAGACAATATTACAGAGATATTTGTACATTACGCATTTACTGGGACTATTTTAATTCTAGTCAATAGTCTGCAAATCATCGACTTTTTTAATCCGGAGTGTTTATCTGTATACATTTTATTACAAGTATTGAAATGCCAGCACGCAATGCAAAAATGTAAAGGAGAATTGTGTGTGTGGTTCTAGGGTTGAAAGTCACTTTGTCTGACAGCAGACGAGAATATGATATAAAATGGCTTTCTAATTTAACATAATGTAACGTGTTACTCCATTGGCTAACATCTCCAATTTACCCTGTTTACCATCAGAAATGTATGTGACATCACATAGCATTGTAACAAACGATGTCTTTGGATGACGTCAACAAAATGCCGACACCAGTGAATTTTAGTTTTCATAGAAAAAAAAAATATGTATGATTTTTGTTTATTTCTGGCATTGAAATAGAAAAGCAATAGAATTGAAATAACCATGATAAAATTTTCAAATCTGGGACGGCATGTGGTTGGTTTTACGGTCTGAAGTAAAAAAAACACATCACCATTAAACAAAATGCTAAGAGCTTTAAACCACACGCATAATTATTGTTCCAGATTGAAAATCTGAGCATGGTTATATAGTAATTGATATATTTTACTTGCTATTTTAAATCTGTTCAAAAACAGAATCTCAAAATAATGAAGAGGCTAGTGATGTTAACTTTTTTGTTTCTTCACCAAATGTCGTGGTTGAATCTCATGTTACTCTGGGTGAAATAGTTATGTCCCATATTTTTCCATAATGGAGGTAGTGTCTCTAGGTTGATCATTTTATTGATTGTTTTAATGAACCCTTCGATTTTTTCAATACTGTTTATGTATTTTAAAAATATTTATAATTTACTTGGATCAGTCTAGGGTTTACAATATTAATTTTATGTATTGATACGTGTTAAATTTGCTCTGAGTGTAGTTTACGTAGGTTTAGTGTTAACAATAAAGAATCAAAAACACATTTTAGACACATTTTAGACTTAGTCTGAGTGTAGTTTACCTAGATTTAGTGTTAACAATAAAGGATCATTAACACATGTTAGACTTACTCTGAGTGTAGTTTACCTAGGTTTAGTGTTAACAATAAAGAATCATCAACACATGTTAGACTTACTCTGAGCGTAGCTAACCTAGGTTTATAATGTGAATCTCCATTTCAGTCGGCCAATATGGACTTTCTGGCCTTGGATTTATGAATTGGTATCTTGCCAACCAAGTTTGATTTATAAACGGACATCTTACAAAGTTTTCAGTTTGCAGAATCCATTGCAAAGAATTAGGGAAAACTCATGTACTAAGCTAAATGCAACTTTACCTTTCAATAACTTGGATGACATTGTATATACATCCTTAGTGTGTTGTTTTGTGATGTAGATACTAACCATAATAATCTAGTGTTCAACGCAACAATGTCATAGCTACATATAAATAAAAAACAAATACAACAGTGTCGCGTTGAACTGCCAAATGAATCATTTTGAAAAGTATTGTATAGTTTATGTTTAAAATATTTGACATTCCTGATGGTATATTTCATCAACAAATTACATTTCATAGCATTATATTGTGTTTCCTGTTTGTTTGTACGGTTTTCATTTACATTATAAATTATTTCAGTTTTATTTTGTTTTACATTCCATGACAAGTTATTATTGCTAATTCTAATACACCCGCACTATATAGAATAGTTTAAAATATCTCGTTATATTGAACGATATATCACTGTAATTTTTGCAACGTTAGGAGAATAAGCTTTGCGCATTGCGCATTCCGCATTGTAACGTATGCAACGTTAGGAGAGCAAGCAAAGCAATGTGAAAGATTTCAGATGTGTGCGTTATTTTCACATTTTAGGGGTATTAGAATAGAAATAGAATATCGTTTACGGCGAATTATCTATAATATATCACGGTTTGTCGTTCAATTGTAAACAATAATTTCACTCGTCCTTCGGGCTCGTGAAACTATTGTTTACAATTGAACTCCAAACCGTGATATATTAAACGATAATTCACAGTAAACGATGTTCTATTTCTTAATTATATTATAATTACTGTATTGTATAAATTAATGTGTTGGTGCGCCTTAAAATCCCAATTCAATTAATCAGGGCTATTTCATTAAAACAAACGTGAGACCCCAGGAAGGCACTTTTGAAATTGAACAAAAGATATAACATAGATGCAAAATTGTGTTTAAAAGATCCAAATTTCAGATAGGAAGGTTCACCCATTGATGTTTATTAAATACTATCCTAGTGTGCCAGTATGTTTTAATGAAATAGCCCTTATTAAAATTACATAGGAGGGGAACACCAGAGATTTGTCTCCCCTGATAACGTTCTGCAAACGACTAGGAGGTTCACATTTGTTTTTACTGTTGTTTTGCTATACCAGTATGCATTTCAGTACCCATTATGAGAAACTGTTGATTCTTACGGATGGCATGTGGTATACACTACTGGTTCTGCCCGGGAAAATTGGGTGGTCTGTCACGACCACAAACAAATATTGACCGTCATATATGGCCTAACATGTGACAAAACTGACGTAAAACGCCATTCAAACAAACAAATCAATACCAATTATCAACCTTTTTACAATCCTGAGAGTACTGATAAGGCAAAAAGGGAATTAATATACAGATTAAGGCATTCTTGCATACCAGATAAGGCTATCCACGTTTTACATGGGGGATGGAAAGTCAACGCACAACGTGTCTGTGATATGCAAGAAAAAATAATCTATCAAGGGTACCGGTATTCGGTTCAGATAGGGAATACCAACCCTGGGTATAAGTGTTTTAATGGGAACCTCGGTTCCGATAAAAACATACCTCGGATTGGAATTCCCTATCGTCGCCGGATACCCGTGAAAGATTCTTATAATCTCCCATTGCAAAGTTATTGATGGTAAACACAGTGTGGCGTGTTTATATACTTATAACAGCGTACTGTCATTTACATGTGAATTGACATCATGTTTTGAAATACTATTTTTTAATTGTGACAAATGTTATCATTTCCAGTTATTATCCAGTACAAAGGTCAAGTGGTAGCCAGTGTGTATGCACTGGTTAAACTAGAAAAGCAACCAGAAGGACTTGTATTAACGAGCATGCAGTAAATATCTTTTAAAACCATTTTGTTTCCGCCATTAAAGACTTTAATTCTGTCTACGCATTTAGTTTGAGGATGTTATGAATAATGTAAAGGGACACATGACAATCTTGTTTTAAGACTGGAGACCTCCTGTTTGTTTTTCTACATTACTTGCATATTTGCAAATCCTTATTTATAATTATTTGAATATTTCAAGGAAAACTGTTTTTTTAAACAAAATACTTGTCACACAAAAATTCTAAAATATTTTTTAAATAAGAAAATTAGTTAAGATACAAAAGTGAGTAACTAGGAATTTTGTTCAGTGTATATTTAACCCTTTACCCGCTAAGCACGACTATAACAGCATTTGCATCCATTGTAAACCCAGATCAGCCTGCGAGTAACTGGCAGTCCGATCACTGCAGGCTGATCAGGGTTTACAATGTGCCTGCTGATAATGTCATTTTCCCAAACATAGTTACCTTTGTCACATAAATGGTGTGGTCTTAATTCAAAGAAAGAACAGTACCTTATATGTATGTTGTGGGTTAAGGGTTAAATTGTCATGTGTCCCTGTATATGTAAAGCTTTACTCTATTGTGCAATTTCCTTTGACGTTATAGAAATCCATTCTGCCTTCTATCATGTTAATGTTTGTACATACATGTATTTGTTAAACCATATTTAGGAATTGTCTTGGTGAGGTTTGTTAATAGAAATTTTAAATTTTATTTGTTGTTATACTGTTGTATTTTCTTTTCTTTATTGCAATATACTGTTAATTTACTTCTTCAAATATTTTATATATTTACTTCTTGACAAATGTGTCTTGTGTTCCTAAGAAGAATCCTTTATGATTTATTAAAATGTGTTCTTTATTCCTGCATTTGAAAATTTGGTTTTACTGAGTTCTTATAATTCGTTAACTAGCAATACAAGAAATCCATCTCTGTTCTGTCTATCCAGTTTGGAAGCATAATCACATATATGTACATTGCATACACACTCAGGGGGCTGCGCAAGACATTTTCCCTAGCATCTGTGGGAAGGGTACGTCAACCAGGCCCCAGGTATACTAAGGCGTCTGTCCTCCAAGCATGTTAAAGAACCATAGGAATCTATTCGATGATAAGAGTAGGGCAGTGTTTCCGGATTCGAAATAACCTAAACAAAAATGTGCTGATGAGCCATAAAACAATAATATACTTTACATACATACCCAGGGGGCTCAGTATTCCCAGTGCATGTGTATATTGTGGTAGAATAACATGAATCGAATCTATATGCCACTTTTAAAACCACTGTTGGGGACCACTTATGTTTGTTGACTCAAATCTTTAGGTTTTTAACTCTGAATTATAATTATGAATGAGTTCCTTATAGTAAGGAGTATATTTTAGAAAATAATTACAAATCAGTTTCTTTGCATGTTTGTTGTTTATGCTTCCCGAATTTTTCGGAGGAGCATATAGTCACTACATGACTAGACAGTCACTTTTCATAACCAGACCAGAGTCATTCCAGGACTAGTCTTTTACTCCACAACTAGACTGATCCACTCCATGACTAGACATTTACTCCATGACTAGACTGATCCATTCCATGACTAGTCATTTACTCCATGACTAGACTGATCCACTCCATGACTAGTCATTTATTCCATGACTAGACTGATCCACTCCATGACTAGTCATTTATTCCATGACTAGACTGATCCACTCCATGACTAGTCATTTATTCCATGACTAGACTGATCCACTCCATGACTAGTCATTTATTCCATGACTAGACTGATCCACTCCACGACTAGTCGTTTACTCCATAACTAGACTGATCCACTCAATGACTAGTTGTTTACTCCACAACTAGGCTGATCCACTCCATGACTTCAATCATTCATTTCCTCCATGCACATTACCCATAATCAAGCCAGAAAACTGAGACAGTTGTGTTATGTGGGCGGCACCAGTGCAACAGGATTGGTGTTTTATTGTGTGTAATTCTGAAGGTTTATAGTTCTTTCCGCTAACTTCAGTTTCGTAAATCACGACCCTGGGGTAAAAAAAAAGAATACAAAAACGATACAAAAAACAACACCCATCATAAATGTATATTCATATTAGTGCCACATTACCTTTTTGTTTTCCCTCTTGCTCCTTAAAACCCCAACTCAATAAAAGCAGTACACATGTTTGTGATGCGATTGTTTTTACTACCACTGTTACAATAGTGCTGTTCACATGATTCAAATCCAGGGCTATTCCATCTAAACATACAAGTGACTCTAGCAAGGCACTGAACACCCACCCTTAGATGCAAAACTGAGTCCAAAGAACCAAATAAGGGCCCACCCATAGATGTTTATTTAATTGCCTTACTGGGGTCCTGGGTATGTTTTAATGGAATAACCCTCAGTGCAATCTACCATATTCATTCATATTTTTCTGTTGTTTTTAGCTCTACTGATCAGAGATCAGCAGAGCTTATGCCGTGGTGCGGCGTCCGTCGTCCGTCCGTCCGTCCGTCTGTCCGTCCATTAACTTTTATTTGTAGCGACTACTCCTCTGAAACTACTGGATGGATATTCATAAAACTTTACAGAAATGTTGCCCATGAAGTCTAGTTGATCCTAGCAAAAATTCATGTTGATGTGAAATCCAAGATGGCCGCCAAAGCTAAAAATAGATTTTTTAAATTCAAGTTTGTAGCGACTACTTCTTGAAAACTATAAGTGATATTGATATGGGACTTTTTCTAAAATGATCAGCATGACATGATGTTGATCCTAGTCAATAATCGTTTTGATTCAACGTTAAACATGGCTGCCAGCGGCCATCTTTGTTTACATAGAGTTTTATAGTAAAAACTTGTAGCGACTACTCCTCTGAAACTACTTTGCGGATTGTCATGAAACGTTACAGGAATGTTGCTCTTGATGTCTAATTGATCCTAGAAAAATTTCAGGTCGGCCGGAAATTCAAGATGCCCGTCACAGCTAAAAATAGATTTTTAAAAAATAAGTTTGTAGCGACTACTTCTTGAAAACTATAAGTGATATTGATATGGGACTTTTTCTGAAATGATCAGCATGACATGATGTAGATCCTTGTGGAAAATTATTTTGATTCGTCGTTAAACATGGCTGCCAGTGGCCATCTTTGGTTACATAGAGTTATATAGTAAAAACTTGTAGCGACTACTCCTCTGAAACTACTTGACGGATGTTCATGAAACTTCACAGGAATGTTGCTCTTGATGTCTAGTTGATCCTAGAAAAATTTCAGGTCGGCCGGTAATTCAAGATGGCCACCATAGCTATAAATAGATTTAAAGTAAATAAGTTTGTAGCGACTACTTCTTCAAAACAATAAGAGATATTGATATGGGACTTTTTCTAAAATGATCAGTATGACATATGACATGATGTTGGTCCTTGTCGAAAATCGTTTTGATTTGACGTTAAACATGGCTGCCAGCGGCCATCTTTGTTTACATAGTTATGTAATGAAAACTTGTAGCGACTACTTCTCTGAAACTACTTGACGGATTTTCATGAAACTTCACAGGAATGTTGCTCTTAATGTCTAATTGATCCTAGCAAAATTTCAGGTCGGCCGGAAATTCAAGATGGCCGCCACGGTTAAAAATAGATTTTCAAAAAACAAGTCTGTAGCGACTACTTCCTGAAATCAAAATCAATCAGTAGAGCTTAAAGGTCATTGACCTCTTGTTTTACTTTCTAGGGACGTCTGAAGGGGTTTGGAAGCTGATTGATTAATATGTTTACAATGTTATACGTGAATTACATATATGAAATAAAAGAACGTAAACTATATTTCAACTGTTCTTTATTCTTTTATAAACCACATGTCAATTTCTTTGCTATACTGAAAGGAATAATCAAACAATTTCCTATACTCCACTATTATATACACCTAAGTGCAAGTAATATTCCAGATATATATCGATGTATTTGGTACAAAAAGGGGCTACAACTAATTACAGAAAGGACAACTCTGTCATGTAGTAAACCTTTTAATCCAAGTATACTTTTTTACACGAAATTCATAAATGTTGAAGTTTCGATTGAAAAAGTCAAGCCATTTCAGTACTGTGTTTAATGTTAAGAGATTGCAACACTTAAAGCCTAAGTTAGCTCACCTGCTTGAGCCAAATGTGCATTCTGTCGATAATGAAACTTTAATGGGTAACCATTGGTGTGTTCGGTGCTATTTAAACCATTCCAAAAGGACAGGCCTAATGTCCCCTGTACTTTTGATTAGCTGTAGCATATTAAACATACAATATATAGCGGAAATACCCATTATGCGTTCCTTTTACTTTTCAGTCACAATGATTGTCTATTGGATATTAAATACGATATGAAGCACTGTATGTTATTAACATAGTGATATATGAGAACTGAAACAATAAATGTCACACACATCGTCCTTCACAATTATACAAGAAGGGTGTTCCATGGAACACTTGTGTCACCTGCCATGTCCTTATTTAAGGTTATGAGCTAAGTCAGGTTGCAGGTTCGTTTTATGAAAAGGGGCATAACTCGGCTAAAATAAAAGTTATTGGACATGTGTGACGACATTCCTTGGGTGTAAGATGAAGATATTTATTAAGTTTTATGAACACAGGTGAAATACTTTTCAAGTTATGGCCGATATGGGATTGCAGGTTAAAGTGTGATGGACGGACGGATGATGACAGGTGACGGAATCCCTAAGTGTGCCATGCTACGCAGGCGACACAAACCATACTTGCATAAAGTTTCTGATGCAGCTTGACATAGACATATGATCTCGGAGAATTAAGACAATAACTGTTGTCCTTCACAAATCATTATGCCATCTCTGTACAGCATCACTTGCAGTTTTACCATGCCATATGATCTTAGAGAATTGCTACAATAACTGTTGTCCTTCACAAATCATTATGACATATCTATATGGAGTTCTGTCCCAGCTTCACATGGAGACATAATCTTAGAGAAATGAGACGATAACTGCTTTTACGTTACAAAAAGTTGCCATAGCTGCCTTGAATTTCTGCTGTAGTTCCGCCACTACAGATTATTTAATCTAACATTTTCTTAGATCTGAAATTTTTCATCAGTGTGTTTTTATGCTACTACAACAGACAATGTACATAACATGATATCATGGTCTTGCAACACTTGAATGACTCTGTACAATTGGTCTTGCATAAGCCGGATATTGTTCATCAGTTCACACGGTAGTATAACTACAAGATTAAGTAGAAAGTCTCACGGTAAATTGTCTCTATAACTCCTTACATTCAACATGAGGCAGAGGTTGCAATGTAAAACATTTGTGTGTCCAAAAATAAACGGAATGTAGCGACAAAAAGAAAAAGAAAATACGATCATTTGAAGGTTCTGTTGAAACAGATATTGAAACTGACATTTTTTAAGAGCTATGACATCACAGTTCTAAATGACCGTACTTTATATGTAATATTTATAAATAAGAAAATTTACTGATTTATAGGAATAAAATGACATCAACTGAGTGAACAATATGTATACTTAATGGCAATAATTCTTTTTATGACCCGTAAAGGATTTTACATTCATTTGCAGTGATTTTCTTTGCTTTAAATGATATTTATCAATATTTTGTATATATGGTAATTTGGAACTATGACATCATAGTTTTCATAATGGCGGTTCCCATATCCGTTTAAGAACAACCTTCAAATGATCATATCTTTGTTTATAATCTAATTTTCATACTTCGTTCACCTTTTTCCAAGTTTTTCAGAACTCTCAATAATAGAGCTGTGTCGCTACATTCCCTTTAACATTTTTATACAGTGATACATACTGACACTCACTATACATTCTGATCAAAGTAAATCATTTGGTCCAGACCTTGACCCCTGCCTGTCTATCCAATTTTTATTATAATGTTAGTTCATTCTGAATGGATTAGAATAGCTGGAGCACGAATACAAATCACTTCCTATGATGCAGACCACATAAACTTCAAAGTCGGAGAATCTAGAGAAAATCTGTATGTCCAACTGAGCATTTTATTTTTTGCTGAAGCCCTTCTCCATATCGGCATTTGTACGCAGGATCTTGTAACGATTACGCTTGATTCGTTCTTCAACTGAACTATTCTCTGCATGAAGGGACATTATCGGGCTGCAAGGAGACGGAAAAAGAGATGAGTAAAATTTAATAATTTTAATATCAAATGTTCTGACAAACCTGTTTTACTCCCACATATCTGCTTCAGTATGCTTTTATTCAACTCTATGCAATTAATTTTATAATTAAGTATAGTAAACTATCAATTTCATGAAAGTAATTAAGTTGCCATTTCCAAATGAACTGGACTTACCCATTATAAATGTCAGTAAACTTTTAAGAATAAAAGCGACCGAAAATTATATATTGAAATGTTCTTTAAAATGGAACAAAATCAAGATTCTACTTTTAGTATGCTTAACAGACCATTTCATTTATTTAAAATTGGGCAAATAAAACAAAAAACTTCTGATATGTAACAACGACTGATATTACACATGTTGCATATCATACGAGTAGTGACACTGGACACATACTTGACAAAGTCTGAGCTGCCCGTGACCTCGTAATTCTTCGCCTGATCCTCTTCCTCCTTCATGTCTTCACTCGTGTAACGCTTGACGTTGGACGACCTCTGGTTTTCCCGCCACTTGGCGTTGTCCATCATCTCCTCCAGGCGGCGCTGCTTTTCCTCCGCTGTCAACTTTCTGTAGACAATGTGAAAGAGTTAGCAATGAAAATCGTAACTCACGAAGTATACGTCTCACTCAGCGAGTAATTGAGACACGTGACATTCATTCACACTGCTGTCCTTAAGGAACAAACCCTCCAAATAATCAGGGTCTTCCATGGGGCATTTAAGAGCATATTGCCCATATCCCTTAATTCTAAAATCTAATTTCCCCCTACTCCTTAACTGACCCCTATCCTTTGATCTCTCTGCCCTATCCCTTAAAAACACCAATAAACCTGCAAATGCATTATGCCTGTCTATAAATACCTCGTTGTAGGCTATACTTCTTAAAAATCCTTTTATTTACAGTTGAAATATACTTCAAATTGCATCTAAACAAATTGTGAACCCTAAAAATATTGATCAATCGAAGGGCAACTCCCTCCCACCCCACCACATAATATTCAAATTTAATTCCCCCAATCCCTTCAATTATTTCTGTGGAAGACCCTGACAATGGAAAAATTACATTACATTATTAAACTAATTATCAAAATGCTATCCAGGTGTTCAGGTCATATAATAATGCATATTCCCCAATAAAAAGTATAAGTTTATTCACAGATTCTTAAAATATCCGCGAATGAATATGCATGAAATGAATTATGAGTTTGAGGCTCCAGTTTTGGGGTTTGGCATGGCTTGTTAAAGCTGGTTATATTGCGTCTATAGAGTTTGGATTCTCAAAATATGTAAGTTATATATATATAGGGAGAATACATATACCTCGTCGTCAGTAGGTTTAGAAATGGTGTAAATCTGTTTGCCTGTTTATGGCAGGATAGAAACTTGCCTGTTTATGGCAGGATAGAAACTTGCCTGTTTATGGCAGGAGAGAAACTTGCCTGTTTATGGCAGGATAGAAACTTGCCTGTTTATGGCAGGAGAGAAACTTGCCTGTTTATGGCAGGATAGAAACTTGCCTGTTTATGGCAGGAGAGAAACATTTGTATTCAGTTGTTTTTTTTAAGTCTAATTTTCAGGTCCGATTCCAAACCGACACTCGGAGTGATTAGTATACATCAGCTGGTATACATGTATATTGCGCATTTAGATCCCTTATTAAAGTAGCTATCCCACCAACAACAGCCACACTTTACAACATGTCTACACCGTTTCTAAACCCGACAACAAGGTATATATATATAACTTATGTTCATATTTGCTATAGACACAATATAAAAGGCTTTAACCAGCCAGGCCAAACCCCAAAACTGGAGCATCAAATTAAGAGTTAATCAATTCATTATTCATAAAGGAAACAAAGTTTGTCATTCAGATCATCCTCATGATTTCATTTGAAGAATTTTGCTATTAAAGTAAATAACTTTCCCAGTTTGACAACAACGTGTTATACTAGGCTTAGCCCATGTGTTTAATGATCCTGAAGACATGTGTGAAGTTTCAATCTGTTTAGTAGTTCCTGAGATACAAGCTTACCGGTACATACAAAACATTACCCAGGGAATGCGGAGACACAAATGGGGTCAAGTGATAATAATACTCGATCTATTTTTTGTTCAAAAACAAACAGACTAAAAATAACGGTAATGAAGACAGTAACAACAACACATAGAGATGAACATTACCATAGGGACATTGTGTTGCCTACATTATTTATAAATAGTATGTACTTAACAGGCTTAAAACACCTTTTGTTTAGATATATACATAACTGTTAGTTGGTTTACACAAATTATGCATTATTTGCAGGTTAGGGCTTTAAAAATAGTTTTTTTGTTTTTTTTTCTTCAAACTGACCAAAAGAACATGGATAGTTTACCTTTTTGGTGGTGACCTGCTTTTTGAACGCTTCTTGGAGCTATCTTGTTTTCTGTCTGGTGACCTTGACCTTTTTACCTTTGACATCAGAGTTGCAGCATTATCAGGATTCTGTTATGAAGAAAGTTTAGAAATAAATTCTTCAAATTGGACACTGACATGCAAATTAACTTTGATCAATACTGGAAATCAACATAATGTTTTATTCTAGTGGTAGGGAAGTTTTAAATTACAACCGATTATTGCTAACTCGAAAATAATTAAACTAATGGTGGTGGTACCCTAAAAATTGACAGTTGTTCCTGCAGCTCACTAAGATTTTTTCCTGGAATTCCACTGAATAGCCCCAAGTTAATATACTTTTGAGATATTTTGTGTAAAAACATCAAATGTAAACTCATAATTTGAGTTCTAAATTATAAAATGGTCCTTCTTCATTACACTCAAATCCATATACACAGGGCCTCCTCTGGCCACTTTTCCCCTTTCGTAACCAATTTAGCCAAATGAAAAAAGTTGGAGCCAAATTGGAGATATTGAAGCCAAAGTTGGCTCAAAGATAGCATCAAAATTATTTTCATGTATTTTTAAATGAAATATGGCCCATGAATAGTAATAATTAGTTAGTAATAATTATAATCATAAAATTATATTTTACTAAATTTTTACGTAAAAATAAAACTTATTAATCTGGAAATGTTTCAGTTTAGAAATAAATACTGTACATGTATACAAGTACAAAATCTTATCTAGAATTATACTGATCACTGGTTTATTTTATCCTGTCAATTATAATTAAAGCCTTATGTATACTTGACACAAAATGTATGTATTTCACACCTCATCATGTACAAGTGTTGTTCTGGACTTGCAAATAAGAGGTGTTAATTTTGGCAGAGTTATTAGGCGATTATACAGGGAAAATTAAGGGGTATGACAAGATTGGAAAGTAATACACAACCTTCATGACTGACATTGGATATTTCTTTCGCCAAAGTTATTTTTTATCGCCACTTTTATTATTTTGTCTCATTTGTCTCCATTTGTGAATCCCAGAGGAGGCCCTGATAAAGGCACATAAGAGACAAAAAACAAAGACCTACCAAAATAACAAGACCGTATGCTTTTGGCTTTTTACGTTTCTCCCCATCAGAATCATTGTCAGAGGAACCATGGCTTTGTTTTCTTCTATTTTCATTGACTTCTTTGCTCTTTGCACCTAAGTCACTGTCTGAATCTGAAGTGTGTCTTTTAACTTGAACATTTTCTTTTCCATTTTTTTTATTTTGCAAAAATTTACGCTTAGGGGATGATGATGATGATGATGATGATGATGATGACGACGTTGAAGATGATGAAGATGAGGAAGTGGAATCCTGTCTCGCACGTTTGACCGTACCACTATTTTGATTTCTGCTTCTACCATTTTTTTCTTTGCTTTTCTTATTATCATTCTCACTATCTGAGTCTGAGCTATATTTCTTCATTTTTCTGTCACTCTTTGCGACTTGTTTTGAATTCCCATTAGCTTTTCTATCCTTTGTTCCAGATGAATAAGATTTGGAATCTTTGTATTTGTCTTTCTTTCCTCTTTCTTTAAATCTGTCTTTCTTTCCATTTCTTCTGTTATCATCACTGTCAGAGTCAGAATCAGATTGTTCTGATTTCTTTGACCCTTTCTTGTCCCTTTTTCTCATTCTATCATTTTCACTTTCAGAATCAGAATCCCGCCTTTGCTTTCTTTTAGTTTCAAAATTCTGGTATCTTTCATTTTCATATTTTTCCTTCTTTCTATCATATTCTTCTCTACTTCTATCATTTCTGTCTTCACTGTATCTATTATCTGATCTATTAGCATTATAACCCATTCCTCTAGAATTTTCTTCCGACCTACTTGCATACTGATCCCTTCGTCTATAATTGTCATCAGATCGACTTGCATAATTATCCCTTCCTCTATAATTATCTTGAGACCTACTCTCATAATTATCTCTGCCCCTGGAATTATCGTCAGACCTACTCACA
>JAWPHD010014055.1:0-63855 GCA_037043455.1 Cyrtodaria siliqua
TTCATCCCTAGAAAGCTAGAAAATGAAACGTAATTAACGCCACAATCCAATTAACTCTGCAATAACGCTGATCTAAAACTGTGACAAGAGAAGTACATAAACCACCGATATTGATCTCGGCTGTTAATTAAAAATATAATCAATTTTGTTAGCCATTGTTGTGTTCAATAAACAAGCGCGCTAAGATGGAAAACGTTATATCAGTTTATTGTCATTACTTTAATATCTCAGTGGATTGATGACTTGAGTTTTAGAGCCGCAGACCTCTGCCCCGCATGGGTTCGCTCCCTGACGGAGGCATGTCTGATTGCAAACTTCGTCCTTCATCTCATCTCCCTCTGAGGTTGATGTCCCAATATAATGTAATAAGCTGTGTTAAAATCACAGACATATTAATAAATTAGGTCTGTGGTTAAAATGCAAAAAAACATCCACAATGTTTTATTCTTTCGTACTCTATATGTTCGTTCATGCAACCCAGTCATACATATCTTGAAAAATATAACACTACGCTTTGCACATGAAATGAATCTTATTTTATAACGCGAGTATTTGAAAATATTTGCCCAACATCGGCCCATTGAAAACAGAGGACCCTGGTCATCGTTGCCACAGAGTTTCGTCAGTGTTCTTGGGCAAGACTTTCCCCAAGCCTGGTCTGTCTGATGAGGAGTTTTGTTTGTTTGTTTGGTGTTTTACATCATTTTCAACACATCTAAGGTTATATATGATGCTGAGGACGTAAACAGGATGCTCATATGTATCTGAGAAACCCCCCACCCCAATCCTACGTGAATGTTAGAACCATAGGCATTTATTCATTTGTAAGAGCAGGGCAGTTCCCTTATTTCTTTGTATCCTTACCCTCGCTCTGCGGCGGTTCTAAATAATGTGTTGATTAGTGATTGGCCATCAAACAACATTAAGTTCATGCAGACGGTCCTATATTATATATGTATATCAAAAAACACAAGTCCAGCTAAACATGTATCGCATTTAAAGTTCTCCGGCCATGTTTTGTTTCATGAACATGTTTATGTTTATTTAAATCGAAATTAATACACATCAATAGATATTTACAATTCACACGTTGCAATATCTGTGAAAAGCGAGAAGATTTTATTTGATGACGTAGAAAACTTTGAACAGGTAAATTAATCCACAGTAAATGTATTTATCAACTATCTGGCAATAGTTGTGCGGCTATACAATTCAGATTTACCTCATTTTCCCGTGTAGTCATACAGTGGTAAAAATAGCATCTACGTCAGGCAAATAACTCTTATTTTTACATACAACTTAGTAGCGGTTTTCAATATATGTTTCACTCCGTGACTATCAAGAAATGTTCATATGATGTTTAAGAGTTAAATTTGTTAATAAAGGGTGGCCATTCATCTTTAAAGCAGAAGTTATTTTTTGTAGATTTCTATTGGTATATTACATTAATCTGTCTTTATAAACGCCGTCTGTAACTATGATATGGACTTACAATGCAAGACGTAATGTAACCACGGTAATTAGGGTTGTTGAGTATGTAAGGCATTACTTGTTTCTTCATTAAAACTACGTCGAAAAAACACAATAAATTCCCAGAAAAAGTCTACATAACACTTCGCAAGTATATTATTAGGCGAATATGTAATTTGACGAGGATCGTTCTATGGTTAAGGTGTTCCGAAAATTACTTCTAAATGTATAATTTGTAAAGTCATAATTAAACTGTCGGACAAAATGGAGAATTATGAACATTTCCACACACACACATACAAGATACATTTTTAGTTATGTTTAATAGACTGAGTTACGACATCGCTGTCCGTGGTAGATGGATATAATTTTATTTGTATGTGTGTGAATTAAAGGCTCAGTCCCAGAACACATCTTTTTCCGACACATATAATTGGATGATAAGTGTACGTAATTATCTACATAAGACAAAAAAACACAAAACATAAATGGGCAGTAGCCAATTATGCAAACGTAATTTGTCAGCATCACCTTAAGTAACTAGGAGACAAAACAATATCATTTTTAAATCTTGCTGAATTGAAATGAATTTGATTTTATAGTTGCATCAAGACCTAAGGTCATATGGCGACTTTTGAACGCACATTGGTGGAGGGAGACTACAGGTGCCCCTCGGGGTAATTTTCGTGAACCGATGTTCTACAAGCCAGCTAGATAGCTTCCTCGCATAAGGATTTCTGGTTCCGAGGGCTCAAACCCACAGCGGTGAGGGGCAAGTGATTTCAATTCAGAGACTATAACCACTCAGCCATGGACGCCCCAAATAGTTTTGAAAATTCATATCCCATCTTTCCATGTGGCAGAGGAACATACTGTGTGTGGAGGGGAGTCGAGTGGGGAGGTGTCATTAGGAGCATATTAATTTTCAAAGTTAGCTTCTAGTAATAAGCAACTAATTGCCAATAGTATCAAAAGCAAAATTTACAATGATTCAGCAGGTAAATAATAAATACTATAAATTAACCTTGAATGGTGACCTTGACCTTGAAGGTAAAGGCGTATATTTTATCCACAACATATCTTACATATATCAGCCTAATATTTTCATCCCAATATCTGAAAAGGTTTCAGAGTTGTGGACCAGACAGAGAACTTAAAAATGAACCTTGAAGAATGACCTTTACCTGGAAGGTCACAGATCAACTGGAATGACTTGACCTTGAAGATGGGATAACAAATGAAGAGATAGGACATACATCATTAGAAATATTATGCTTATAGGTAATTTGGCTACAACCATCTATGAAAAAACTTTTTGTAAAAATCTTTATTTTAACATAGAACATAATTTTTGTAAAAAAAAAAAGGATGTTCTGATCGTAAATGAAGTTCAGGGCTTATGCATGTCATCACAAAATCTAAACATGGGTGTATGTTAATTAATCAGACCATCTGACTTCCATTATTATTATTTTTAAATCGTACCATTTTAATTTTAGTATTGTGTAACCTCACGTGAGGATGCATATACTTAAAATTGATCAATTATCCGACTTTACGTTTTCCGAAGGGTATTTGCTGAAACTTCATCTCCACAATGCCGACTAAGCCGCAAGCTGTGTTTGTCGTTCGGAGTTTTCAAATTACATAAACTACAGCCAAGCGATATCATTTGCACCTTCAAATTGCCATTCTCTCTGGTAAAGTCATCACAAATGAAAACATAATCTGCGGAATTTTTATATTCATTTATTTCTTGTGGCTGTCAGTTCTTGAAATTCAGAGAATTTTGGCAAACAAATTAACAGAAAATCTTTTCACACATGTGTATTACACTGATGATAATTTACAAATCTAACCTGATAAATAGCACTCTGTTACAAATGGTTTACAAATGCAGACGTTTGGCTGAAATTAACAAAATTAAAGAGGTGCTATACACTATGCAGAATGGCAGGCAATCCTGATGGGTGCAAAAGACAACATAAACAACAACTCCTTGCTGTCAAAAACTCAAAAACTGGAATAATTTCACCAAAAATACAGATACTAATTAATTAGTAAAACACAATTTCTGGAGAATAATTGTTCTATGCAAACTTAATGTATTAATTTCAAGCATGCCTGTTGCTCTGCATTATAATGCAGGAATCCATTGTTGTTAAGCCTATTTCATAATAAAATTACAGTTTCATGTAATATGCCATTATTATATTGCGTAATATGTTTCCGAGGCTACAAACACAAGTTGCTAGTTTGTTGGGAGGACTGCTACAAAAGTTACAAAAACTGTTTAGGCTGTATAAATAATTTAATATATAATAGGTATCACATTTTGCGGTGTGGGAATAAAACCATGACAAATATCACACTAGTGTAATAAACATGCAAAGACGGCCAAATCAATGGTCAGCGCGATGTTACTTGTTTACGGAAATGGACGATGCAGGAATAGCATCTCATCTAATATCTATATCCTTACCTGTTTCTGTGAGATTAGTTCGGATATTGTTCAGCCTTTAAATGCCTCCAAACTTATTAGCCACTTGATCAACTACCTGAAATTAAATTAAAATGAATTGCATTAACAGTTCATGCACACATAGGGAGTTGCCAGGGATCTGGAGTGGACACGTGGATATCACAGTGGACTTGAAATTCGGAGGGCCGAGGTTTAAGCTTCACCGGCGCCGCTGAGTTCTGTCGGTGCGTTCTTGGACAAGCACTTCCACTCACCGGTGCCACTGAGTTTCGTCAGTGTGTTCTTGGTCAAGCACTTTCGCTTTCCCTCCTCAGTCAGAGATGAGGCATGAAATAGGAGGTCACGTATATCGGAGTCCTGTCTATCCACGGAAAACAATAAAGAACCAATGGAAACTATTTGTTAGTAGGAAGCAGAAGTAGGGCAGGTTCCCAAATTACTATGCATACTTTCCCTCTCTCTACGGCAGACTCCAAATGGCCTATCATGTGCTATGGAGCCGGAGGATACCTATAAATATGGAGGATACCTATAAATATGAAGGATACCTATAAATATGGAGGATACCTATAAATATGGAGGATACCTATAAATAAATAGGATACCTATAAATATGGAGGATACCTATAAATATGGAGGATACCTATAAATATGAAGGATACCTATAAATATGGAGGATACCTATACATATGGAGGATACTTATAAATATGAAGGATACCTATAAATATGGAGGATACCTATACATATGGAGGATACTTATAAATATGGAGGATACTTATACATATGGAGGATACCTATAAATATGGAGGATACCTATAAATATGGAGGATACCTATACATATGGAGGATACTTATAAATATGAAGGATACCTATAAATATGGAGGATACCTATACATATGGAGGATACTTATACATATGGAGGATACCTATAAATATGAAGGATACCTATAAATATGGAGGATACCTATACATATGGAGGATACTTATAAATATGAAGGATACCTATAAATATGGAGGATACCTATACATATGGAGGATACTTATAAATATGGAGGATACTTATACATGTGGAGGATACCTATACATATGGAAGATACTTATACATATGGAGGATACCTATAAATATGAAGGATACCTATAAATATGGAGGATACCTATACATATGGAGGATACCTATACATATGGAGGATACCTATACATATGAAGGATACCTATAAATATGGAGGATACCTATACATATGGAGGATACCTATAAATATGAAGGATACCTATAAATATGAAGGATACCTATAAATATGGAGGATACCTATAAATATGGAGGATACCTATACATATGGAGGATACCTATAAATATGGAAGATACTTATACATATGGAGGATACTTATACATATGGAGGATACCTATAAATATGGAGGATACCTATAAATATGGAAGATACTTATACATTTGGAGGATACCGGATACCTATAAATATGGAGGATACCTATAAATATGGAAGATACTTATACATATGGAGGATACCTATAAATATGGAAGATACTTATAAATATGGAGGATACCTATACATATGGAGGATACCTATAAATATGGAAGATACTTATACATATGGAGGATACTTATACATATGGAGGATACCCATAAATATGGAGGATACCTATAAATATGGAAGATACTTATAAATATGGAATATACTTATAAATATGGAGGATACCTATAAATATGGAGGATACCTATAAATATGGAGGATATGGAGGATACTTATAAATATGGAGGATACCTATAAATATGGAGGATACCTATATGGAGAATACCTATAAGTATGGAGGATACCTATAAATATGGAGGATACCATATTTTAAATATGGAGGATACCTATAAATATGGAAGATACTTATAAATATGGAATATACTTATAAATATGGAGGATACCTATAAATATGGAGGATACCTATAAATATGGAGGATATGGAGGATACTTATAAATATGGAGGATACCTATAAATAAGGAGGATACCTATATGGAGAATACCTATAAGTATGGAGGATACCTATAAATATGGAGGATACCATATTTTAAATATGGAGGATACCTATAAATATGGAAGATACTTATAAATATGGAAGATACTTATAAATATGGAGGATACCTATAAATATGGAGGATACCTATAATTATGGAGGATATGGAGGATACCTATAAATATGGAGGATACCTATAAATATGGAGGATACCTATATGGAGGATACCTATAAGTATGGAGGATACCTATAAATATGGAGGATACCTATAAATATGAAGGATACCTATAAATATGGAAGATACCTATAAATATGGAGGATATGGAGGATACCTATAAATATGGAAGATACCTATGTGGAGGATACCTATAAATATGGAGGATACCTATAAATATGGAGGATACCTATAAATATGGAGGATACCTATAAATATGGAGGATATGGAGGATACCTATAAATATGGAGGATACCTATAAATATGGAAGATACCTATAAATATGGAGGATACCTATGTGGAGGATACCTATAAATATGGAGGATATCTATAAGTATGGAGGATACCTATACATATGGAGGATACCTATAAATATGGAGGATACCTATAAATATGGAAGATACCTATAAATATGGAGGATACCTATATGGAGGATATGGAGGATACCTATAAATATGAAGGATACCTATAAATATGGAGGATATGGAGGATACCTATAACTATGGAGGATACCTATAAATATGGAGGATACCTATAAATATGGAAGATACCTATAAATATGAAGGATACCTATATGGAGGATACCTATAAATATGGAGGATACCTATAAATATGGAGGATATGGAGGATACCTATAAGTATGGAGGATACCTATAAATATGGAAGATACCTATAAATATGGAGGATACCTATAAATATGGAGGATATGGAGGATACCTATAAATATGGAGGATACCTATAAATATGGAGGATTACTATCTTAAGATCTTAAAGTCGGTAAGAATAAACTGCAAGCAGTTCATGGGACCCAGATGAGTTGAAGGAGCTGGGAGTTAGTGTTTAACTCCCAAGTCACAATCACAATCTTGGGTGGTCTCAAACCTGCAAATTTTAGGTTTCGAGGCGCGCATTATAGACCACTGCAGGAACACCAAATCAGATAATAAATGAGTTTGTTAGAATTATATTATAATTATATCATAAAGTACTTAATGTATGTTGAAATACATTAAAATAACATCTTGATTTATTAATCCAGTATCATTTTGACTTCAAACTTGCTTGAATTTATTTAAATAAAAGGTAATAAATGTTGGCCATTTTCCAGTTTTCTTCATTATTCTATCATAGATTGAAATAGATTATTGGTGCAAAATAATCAACATATAGTTATAAGTAATAAGCAAAAACAAATTTCTTTGAACTATTCAAATAATTAATAGTAATGATTTGCAAATATTGAAGTTACGTATAAAAACTGATTGGATGACGCAAGTTGGAAAAAATCAACAAGATTGGTGTGTTCATTACTTCTATTCTGTCATTGTAGAGGGATGTATAAGTGCCGCCATTTCTGGATTTTGTTACAGAGATTGCATATATGTATGGGGTGAATCTAGGTTTTAACAATCCTTCCGTCAGATCACGATGGTGTCCAGTCTTTTGGCAGTGAGCACAATGCCGAACTTTATAGTGCTGTCACACTGCAGCACCACATCGTAGACATGTAACATGATACCCCACCCTGTCACACTATAGTGACACCGGGCTGACCGGTCAGATCACAATGGTGTCCAGTCTTTTGGCAGTGAGCACAATGCCGAACTTTATAGTGCTGTCACACTGCAGTACCACATCGTAGACATGTAACATGATACCCCACCCCGTCACATTATAGTGTAACCGGGTCGAACGGTCCTATCATATTCTTTATATCCTGAACATCAATCAAGGGATATACTAGTACTAA
Organism: Cyrtodaria siliqua; assembly: GCA_037043455.1. Taxonomy (NCBI): domain Eukaryota; kingdom Metazoa; phylum Mollusca; class Bivalvia; order Adapedonta; family Hiatellidae; genus Cyrtodaria; species Cyrtodaria siliqua. The sequence continues at coordinate 7,939 of JAWPHD010014055.1, forward strand.
TATTTTGAAGTCCTTGGAATGATATGGCTGGCGATTGAGCCCAAGACCTCAAGCGTGCAAGGCAAACACTCTACCAATAAGTCACCACTGCGGTCTAACAGACATTGCAGGTTGTTAGAGAGTATAAGTATTGTTGGTAAAGTTTTTTCATGCGTTAATATAATAAAATACAAAATTACAAACATATCAGTATCTTCTTTACAAAAATAAAAGGTGTCATCTATTTCAAATTTTCAAAATTTAATTGCCAAAATGTTCAATGAATTTGTATTTCATTGAAAACTGTCGTTAAACGTACAGAAACTTAAATCAGTAAAAAAAAAAAAAGGGTAGCGAATTTCTATATCAAAAAGTAATTAATAGCAAGTTATATCTGAATTAAAAACCACTCCCCATAAAGGAAAGCTTGTATTTACACTTGAACAAATTATTCATTCCAATCTAATATCATAAATATATCAAGTCGCATAAAAACATCATTTTACTTTAATGTGAAATACTGCTGTCCTATATCTCTGCTACAATAAACAAAGACATTCAATTCTTACATGCGGGGGTTTATAATATCTTCCCTTAAAGTTTACCTAAGGCTTTTACAAAAATGTTGAGGATCTCAAATTAGGCGTTTACATGATTCTATGACATATTTACATTCGATTGATTGTGGCGCAATACAATTGGGTTAGCACACGAGCTTGTTGTCAAATTGCGTTGATAAGAGGGGTTTTAGATCATTAGGCAAGGCATCTTATACAACTGTGATGTCTTTGTCTGGCGGGAGTTCACGAAATAATTAGCCCCAAAATTCATAAATGGTTAGTTATAAAATATTATACGTCAATTAGACTTGGTTCTTTCTTTAAAATCTGGCCTGGTAAACATCATTAATTCAAACAAATGTTTGTATTTCCAAAAACGGCGTTATTTGAATCGGAGTTTTTTGCTAAAATGTTATAATTCAAGTTCATACAAGTAAGCGGCTCCGTGGCCGAGGGGTTAACGATGCTGCGTTGTAACCTTCTCTCCTCTCATCGCTGCGGGTTCGAATCCCACTGGGATCTCGACTTGTAAGTGACAGTGTCGATTCTTATGGATGGCGGGAGGTATACAGTACTGGTTATGACCAGGAATAAGTGGGCGGTCTGCCACCACCTAAAATCGACCATCATACATAGCCTAAAATGTGCTAAAAATGATGTTAAACATCAACCAAACAAAGATACAAGTTAATTTAAAAATACGAACAAATCAATTTCCATAACCGCTAAAATTAAATGAATTGTTTGACTTTTTAAAATGATTGTTAAAATAATAAAGCTTGGAGTTTTGACATGAAAAAAAAATCAATTCTCTTATCAGAAAAATAAATAAGGAAACATGAATGTTCTGGACACTTTTTAATGGCCATGAAAATTCCCTCCCTTAGTGACACTCTTTAATGCATGCCATGAAACTTCCATCTTAAAATGTCTTAAATTGCAGAGAAAACTTCATTCTTTAATGGCAAATAAGGAAATTTGCTCCCTTAGTGACACTCTTTAATGGTCATAGAAGTTCCCTTCCTTGGCGACACTCTTTAATGGCCGTGAAAATTCCACCTTAAAATGTCTTAAATTGCAGAGAAAACTTCATTTGGCAAAAAACAAAACTTGCTCCCTTAGTGACACTCTTCAATGGCCATGGAAGTTCCTTCCTTGGCGACTCTTTATAAATGGCCATGAAATTCCATCCCTTAAATGTCTTAAATGGCCATGGGAACTTCCTCTCTTAGCAATAGTCTTTAAGGAACTTCCTCTCTTGGTACAAGTCGTTAATGGCAGTCGTTAGTCCATTTTCAAAACAGACTAAATTTGGATTAAATTAAGAAGGATCAGTCTAAGAACTTTTGAAGAATTAATGAGGCTACTGATAATGAAGATGATGGAAAAGATGATGTTTATACACACAATGATGATGATGTTTATTGTGTAGTGTTGGTAAAGGCGGTGTAACAATGTACTAAAGACACAACAATTACATCATTACGTGGTCCGTGTATTAACTTTCATACCGCATCCAACCCCTTCTCCAAGAAGCGAAAACGGGGTTGGCTGGGGTATGAAATAAAATCTTAATTTCGGCTTAAAAAGTTTGCATATTGTAAAATTAAAACATTTAATAGGTAATTGTAAACACATCACTTTTTTTCAGTTCCAACTAATATAAGCTCTCCCATCACTTAATGGTAGTAAGGCGGGAGCATGTAATGGTACTAAAAATAAAAAAATAAATAAAAAAAAATTATGAAAGATTTTTAAAATTCAATACATGTTCAATCTTTTGAATTCGAAATTACCCCACCCCTACCCACCATCCCCACAAAAATAAATCAATATTTTTTTTTTACAATAACTTGCATGATGCCCATGAGCTACTATTAGGGGGAAATACAGTATTACAAATTGTAGAAAAATTACTATCGTCATTGTAATTTGAAATTAGAAGAATACAATTAATTGTAATTAGTATTAATTGAAGCAGTTATCTAATTAATCATTTAATTAACAACATACTTTAAGTGTGCTTTATTATGAAGTGTATACAAATTAATTAACATTTATAGCTTGGGTTTATTTTAGATGTTGTTAAACAAGATGTTATGGGAGCTATAGTACTATACAGTACTGGTTTTACCCAGGAAAAAAGGTTTTTGCCAATTTCTTTTTGAGTTCAAGTTTATTTTGATATGCCAAACAAATCTTTGAATAAAAGACAAAGAAGAAGGAAAACAAATTATAACAACTGTTTTTTGAGTGATGGCAAACTTGAAGTATTTATTAAGCATTAAAATAACGCCTCTATTTCTCATTACGTGGACCCGCCTCAATTTCATTAAGCGATGGGAAAGCTTACATTAACAGGCTTTAATAACGGGTATTTCGACAATAAAACACGTTAAAAAAAAAAAAAAACTGAAAAAAGGTGATAACATGTTTAAAATTACCTATTACATGTTTTAATTTTAAAATATGCACACTTTTTAAGCCGAAATTAAGGTTTTATTTCATACCCCAGCCAACCCCGTTTTCGCTTCTTGGAGAAGTGGTTGGATGGGGTATGAAAGTTAATACTCGGACCACGTAATATTTATCTCGTATCTTTTTTCTTGAAACCTGTTTGCATGTAATTGAATTAAAAGTAAACAAAGAAAGAGTTTTTAATTTTTCTTCGTTATTCCACCACAGTCAAATATATTATTGGTAAAATATAATCAACATATTACAGTAATACACAAAAACAATTTTCTTTAAGCAATTCAAATATTCAAGATGTGTAGAACAGCTAACAGGAATGCCACTCCTTTGAGAAAACCAAAAATGCATTGTGTCCCTTTAAACGGATGTGTCCCTTTAATGTCCCTTTAAAGGGACACATGGCAATCTTTAAAGTATTTTAGCATTGAAATTAGCATCATGGTATTTATCCAGTATTATTTTGACTTTATATCAGCTTGCGTATAATCACAAGACATAATAATAAATTGTTACTAGGTCTGTGATATAATTATATAAATTTTGAGTTTCCTCCTTTTCGTCTTAATATACCGGTACCATAGGTTTAATTACACTATTGGTGCAATATAATCAACAGTTAAGAATATGCAAAGATAATTTGCTTTAAACTATTCTCATAATTAATATTTATAATTGAACAAATGCAAGTTATGAAGAAAAACTAATGGGACGCCGTGAGTTTTAAGAAAATCAAGCTTTAATGTAAATGTTTGTAGATAATAGAGAAATATCACAAAACCTGCTTTCCCCACACTGGCAATCCACAATATTCATAAACAGTAACTCTTGAAATCAGGGTTACTATCACCGAAAGTTGTCTCCCTTAGCCAAAATATATACTGGCATCATGTGTCGTAGAAACCCTTAATGGAAGTAATAACATCTTATTCTAGTAAATCACAATTGAATCACTTCCTTACTTAATGTAAGATTCAAAACAAAACAAAGATACATACTTTTAAATAAAACACTGTCAATATGGTTAAATCAAATATCCACTTTTTTTCTGCCCACAACCTGCGCATGCACTCACATATCCCTCTTTGCCTTTGTCTAAAGACATCTATAGTTATCTATAGAAAAATATTACAAATTAACACTTGAAGTGTTCCCCAGGTAAAACCTGATAAAGCCATTCAATTTTTGGCTTAATCTACCACGTTCCTTCTAAACTAAGATAGGAAATGATTATAGCATGGCCTTGATTAAGCCTGGAGATAGATAAAAACTCTAATCAACTTTTCAGAAAAGCCCACTTATAACTTTATAGTCACCTGACCAATTAAGACCAATTCTTCCATGTCTATTATTGGCGAGGCTAACAACCATCCTCTTTCAGAAAACACCCCACTTACAACTTTATGGTCACCTGACTAATTAAGACCAATACTTCCATGTCTGTTATTGGCGAGGCTACCAACTTTTTTCATCCTAACTATCAGTCATTTTGTTGAAATTTGAATTCAGTTCATTTTTTATTTCTTCTTAAGATCTATTTTTTACTTTGTAAGTTATTTTTGATATTCTTTGCAGAGTTATTGTCAAGCTGGACAGAACAAGTATTGATGCACTAAAGTATTGAAATGTAGACATATTTGTTGGTTAAAATGATAGTTTTTAGTAGTTATGTCATTTTATGTCCATTCTAAAGGTTTTTCCAATTGTTCTATTTCAAATTAATTCTGTCTATCCTCCGAGAACGTTCAAGAACCAAAGGAATCTATTTGATAATAAGAGTAGGGCATGGTAACATTCCCCTCTCTCTGGGGCAGCTCTAAATAACCTATATTGTGTTGATGAGCCGTTAAACAACATTCAATGCAATTCAAATTAATTCTGAATAAATAACCTGACCTGAAATAAAATTAAATGAAAGTGTTTTGGTTTTTATCAATTGCATAATAATACAAACTGTGTGGAGTAACTGACCATCATTATATTTAAAATGCTATCGTCCTCATTACGCTAGACTAAGATGTTCTGATTGTGTTGTTAATTTCCTCTTTCTTAAAAGTGAACTCCGGACAGTTATCCTATTTAACTGTCCGGAATTTGCAAAATAATAAGAGTAGCATATCTGGATATGGAATAGCATATCTGGACAGCATTCATGTTCATTTTATCATTTTTTGTTCATGCTCATTAAAGGTCTTCATCATGACCCTGTATTGTTTCAGGTCCATCTCGCTTAAATCACTAGAGCAGTGGCAGAAAAACAATAAACGTGGCTCCAGCGTAAATGGAGTGTCTACAATAGAATTTGCAGCAACTCTGCAGTTCAGGGTGAGAAGGTTCTAGGCCCATTCTCCATATTTTATCTCGATCTACATGGAGGATGAGCCTGGCATGTTCATTCCTGTTAGGCGCCATATAACCTTTCATGTGTTGGTGTGCCTTAGAACTCCAATTCAATTCAATTCAATTGGCATAGAATGACCATGAACATCCACAATAGTTACACATCTTAAAACAACAGTAGCCATTAATATGCTCAACTGCGAACAGAAGTAATCTACCTTCTCTGACCGCTGAGAAATTCCATCCAATACTTTAAAGGCTAGTAGCCTCATTGGTTTTGCATAAATTGTAAAATGTTGGATACCAGTCTAAAGACTGATAATACAAATTAGATTGATTACCAGTCATAACAGGAAGTTCTCAAGATAAGCCTGTAAAGCGAGGGTGATTAAAGGGGAAAGGTCATCAACACACCTGTACTAGACTTCTTAATTTTTAATGATAGAATTAAATTTTAATGTAAAATATTTGTAACATTAAAATCATTTAGAATCACTGATGTGTTTCAGGAACTTACATAAGCCACTGAGAATGTACCCTCTCAGCATGCAATTTTTTTAGGGGGTGCTTTATAATATCTGATGCAATAATTGATTTAAACAAAATTTAAAAATTTGTGTTTTTTACTATCTTTATATTATACTGTTTCTCAGAAACAACATTCTTCATGGAATGACACTTTTGCTTCTTAGAGTCTCTGAGGATTTTTTCCCCCCATCTAAATAACATTATAGTTTTTTTTTTCAATAACATTTATCAATTATTTTATTAACTATATAAGTTGAGATAGAGGTTGAGGTAGAACACATGTACATACAGGTTGTGTTCAGTTATAAAACGTATACTGGGCATCACTTTTGCACTAGATTAAACTTAAGCCGAAACACGTCACCAAGGTTTTAAAAATGGCCCAACACTCGATCACCTGTCTAAATTACCCAATCTACTATAAATGTACCTTGCAGGACAGTGAGATTAATTTGAGACAATATCTAAATAGGTTAAATACACATCGGCCAATTAAAACCCACCGTTACCATGGTGCTCCGCCATAAAACCCACCAGCCAAGTTTGTTTTAACACTTTTAACCAGTCCAATTAACCTGCGCACACAATTGGAGATTAATATTCTGTAACACTTTGATCTGACCGAGGCTCACTGAACATTACACATCAGGAAATAAATGCGTTAACTTTTACTATGAAAGAACTTTCACCTGACATTGGTTGCGTAAGATTGTGTATGGATAAATTCAAAGATGCTTTGGACAGCGTTGACATAGAACAACAAATGATACTGCTTGAAAAGGACATGCATAGAAATGAACAAAAAATTCTGCTCTTGAAAAGTGCATGCATAGACAACATATTCTGCTTGAAAAGGACATGCATAGAAGTGAACAACAAATTCTGCTTGAAAAGGACATGCATGGAAGTGAACAGCAAATTCTGCTTGAAAAGGACATGCATAGAAGTGAACAACAAATTCTGCTCTTGAAAAGGACATGCATAGAAGTAAACAACAAATTCTGCTCTTGAAAAGTGCATGCATAGACAACATATTCTACTTGAAAAGGACATCCATAGGACAACAAATCCTGCTTCTCACGCCAGTCCACAATGCTGCTTAGATCCCGGTCCAACTTTGGGCAGGGTCCATTCAATGAAAAGAACATGCATAAGAACATAATAATGATGCCAGCATTATGGCTCAGTAAACAGAATTATTGCCATGGGTATATCTTTGAGGCAGTATTATTATGCAAAACAAAGGAAGAAAATAAATCTGGGGAACTGAGCAGTGTTAATTTAACAAATAATGCATGATCAATATCCCAGATAATCTCTCGGCGACAACAAATTAACATCTATAGGTTCATTATTGTGCAATGTACATATTATTTGTAACAATAGAACGTACATGGTTCAAGTCTATAAACGATGACGAGCGTTCATGTTTTTGCTGTGGACACTCTTTATTCTGCAACTTCAATAATATTCTTTAACAGAAAAGAAAAAGGGACACATCTTAATCTTGATTTTTTTTTAAAAACTCAAGGTGTCACGTTAGTTTTGATCAATAATATTAATTATAACAAAAAAATCGGTAGAACCGATGGATGCTCCCGAATTGTATCCTCAACTTATCATATGGCCTTGTATCACCCTGCAGTTTTCAATTTGCAGTTCCATCAGTAGTTTTGAAGTTATGCTCCGGACAAGAATTCCAAGAATAAAATTACAAAGGGCAATAACTCTAATTTGAATGATGACAAAGATACGGTTCTTGCACTCTGTACTTTCTCTCATTGCCCTCTATTATTGTACGAAGTTTCACTGCAGTCTCTTCAGTAGTTTTGAAGTTATGCTCTGGACAAAAATTCTAAGTATTAAATTACAAAAGACAATAACTCTAATTTGAATGAAGACAAAGTTACGGTTCTTGCACTCTGCACTTCCTCTCATTGCCCTCTATTATTATGTGAAGTTTCATTGCAGTCCCTTCAGTAGTTTTGAAGATATGCTCCGGACAAAAATTCTGAGTATAAAACTACAAAGGGCAATAACTCTAATTTAATATTTCTATTGGTTCATGATTGTACAGACTTCTGAATATCTTCGTTTCATAACATTATGTAATTATGGAAACGGATTGATATAAGCTAAAAGCTTTTTTCCGAATCCACGTTTTCAAATTGTGTTAAATTTATTATAATACTGTGTAACCATAATAACTGTATACATTTGAGAATAAAATATTGTTTAAACTAACTCTAACTTGAATGAAGACAGAACTATGGTTCTTGCACTCTGCACTTCCTCTCATTGTATGAAGTTTCATTTCATTCCCTTGAAGCTTTAACACTTTTCAAGTTATGGTCTGGACAAGAAAGTGTGACGGACACACAGACGGACGGACAAAGCGGCAACTATATGCTCGCCCTTTGGGGAGCATAAAAAAATGGTGTAAAGCAAATTGGCATATTATATATATACTTTTGATTATGTTGCATCAACACTATTTTTTAAACATATTGTAGAATGAGACGAAAAAATGAAAACTCAGAATGTTATTTAATTATATACAAGCAGGTTTAAAGTTAAAATAATACTGGATAAATAAATCAAGACGCTAATTTTAATGGTTTATAACAACTTCAAGATTGCCATGTGTCCCTTTAAGCGAGTTTTCATTTCGACAAAACGCAAGACATGTGATTTGAATACATGTACTTTATGTCTCTTTCAGTTTATTTGAGGCTCTTTGCAAACTGGTAACAGAATGAAGTTAATTACATAATCAGTGCTGCAATTTGTATGATGTCTGTGAATTAATCAGTTTTGATGAACAATCTGGACTTGTTGAAGTCTAAATTTTTACATCATTTTAAACACCCAGGTCATCATGTGATGTATATTTCAGTATATATAGTTTTGAAGTGAATTGAACAAGGTTTCATAGCACAACCTGCGACCACTGGGAAATTGTACCAGCTCTTTGTGTGTTTTATATTCTGTAATGTAATAGATAGAGTATGGTCTCATCGCGTTGGTTGATTTAAACATAGTTAAATTAACCAATGCGATGAGACCATACTCTATTTGTTTTGTAGCATGTCCATTTCCTATACCTGCCATACTCTAACTTCCAAAAATTGGTTTTAGAGTACACCATTTATTCTGACAGGTGTTATTTTCAACTGAACGATTTACACCTGTGCAAATACATGTTACAAGTAGTTTTAGATGTAATAATTAAATTAATTAAAGGGAGAAATGGCAATCTTGAATATTTATCAAGCTTTGTAATTAGCATCACGATTTATTTATCCAGTATCAGTTTGACTTTAAAGGGAATGTAGCGACACAGCCAAACCATCTTTATTATTGAGAGTTCTGAAATACTTGAATAAGGGTGAAAGAATTATCAAAATCGGATGATAAACAAAGAAGATATGATCATTTGAAGTTTCTGTTGAAACGGATATGGAAGCGGCCATTTTGAGAGCTATGAAATCACGGTTCTAAATGACAATATATGGAATATTTATAAATATGAAAATTTACTGATTTATAGGGAAAAAATGACAGCAACTGTATGAAAAATATGTAATACTTAATGGCAATAATGCTGTATGACCAGTAAAGAAAATCATTCATTCGCAGTGATTTTCTTTGTTTTAAATGATATTTATCAATATTCCATATATGGTAATATGGAACTATGATGTCATAGTTCTGAAAATGGCGGCTCCTATATTCGTTTTAGAACAACCTTTAAATGGTCATATATTTTTTGTTTATCATCCGATTTTGATAATTCTTTTACCTTTTTCCAAGTTTTTCAGAACTCTCAATAACAGAGCTTGTTTGGCTGTGTCCCTGCATCCCCTTTAAACCTGCTTGCATTTTTATTCTACCATAAATATTTTATATATATTATTTATGCAGTCAATAATCAACATTTAATAATAAGCAAAACACGGCTTTATGCTTGTTTGCGGCTTGTTTGAGGATACGTTAACTTTCCTTATTTAAAAAAATTAAAATTATTATTAAACTACAAGAAGAAATGCACCAAAAAAACATTAACTGCATTTGCCCCACCCATGGTCACGTGCCAGGTTTCACATGCTAGATGCAACAACCAGTAAAGTTGTTTCTGTTAATATACATAATAGGGAAGACATTTTTATTTTAATTAAAAAAAATAATGGATGTTTTTTGTTGCTGACAGGACTTGGTAAAATGTTTACTTTATAAAAAAATTTATGAAAAATGTACAGAATGCTAACAATTAAAAGAAATCACTACTCTCTGACACAAAAAGGAGATAATAAGGTTGGTTTCAAATTATGAAATATAATACTTTAGTTGACAAAAATGATGTCAGAAACAGTAATATAGATAGTTTTTTGAGAGAAAAAATTATTTTAATTAAAATCCAGTGGTATGGATACTTTAATTTTCAGGTAGTCGTCTTCGTATTAAGTAGAATCTGAATTATAACGTGTCGGCGACACCACAAAACAACTTAGATTTAATTGGTTGGTATTCCTATAAAAAAATGTCTGATAATTTGGTAATTAACACGAAGTAGAAGTTAATAAATAATATGCGGATTATTATCTATGCTAGAACCTGTCAACTTTATAACATTAATGGTGGTACTAATTGCACATTACAATATCTTTCCATCGACAATGAACATAACTTTTCTTCTATGAAATTAACTTTAAGGGGAAAAAAAGATCTACATTATACAAGTATACAAATATAAACTGCGGTCCAATAAAAAAAAAATTCAATTTTTACCGGCTTTTTTCATATCTGTTTTATTAATTTCTGATCTACGTAATTAGTATACTGAAATTTTGCACGGTGGAACTGCTTGCGTGCTTTATTGCATTTATTTCCAAACCAAGACGGTAACTTTTTTATTATGAAGTTTTATAAATAATTATGGTGTGTTATTTTTATGCGTGAAATAAAAAACATGATATTACAAAATTATAAGAAATTCAACAGCAGTGGTAAATTTTATTTTTGTCCCATACGTAAATTCATAATTACGACGAAGATTTCGCTGTAAATTCCTTTCACGCATCAAAAACTAAAATACATCCATTTATTTGAAGTCTCTTTTAAAACAGGCAATGAAATCATTGACGTTGTGGTGGTAATTATTTTCAAATAAAACTTCAGTTCTTTATATTAACCATCTTTAATTTCTTTTCACCAAGTTCGCGATTTGTTTCGAGGTGCGACTAATGTTGGAGTGTTTATAGTCGCGATATGTCAGGTGAAATTCCTTCCTCCATGACAGTACAACAAACAATAGCATCACCCCAAGCTTCTTTTACACACCGGTAAACATAATTAAAGGGTGAACATAACGTTTATTTAGATCCAGGTCCCGACTTGGGGGAAATGTGACATTGTGATTATACCAAGTTTACGATTACCTCAATTTGAAAGTACCCTTAAACATATGTAGATGAATCTAGATCAAATATTATCACAGTGAAATGTTACAATATACTAGTGTAATAAATATGCAAATAACGGCTAAATTATCGCACGGTCTTTTTCCATTGCGCCTTTTTGATTTCAAAAACGGAAAATTCCAGGGTTACGTAAATCTACAAGGCTGTTTTGACTGCTAAGTGTGATATGGAAAAGACCGAACCAGCTACATTTATAAATGTGTACATTATGAAGCATTTTTTGAGTCTGCTGATAAACAGAATGTCAAAATCGTCACTAGTTAATATTAAACTCGTTGGAAAAAATTGTTAAAGTTGCTCGGCAGAGCCTTGCATTATATAATTTTATCCAACTTGATTAATAAATAGAGCATCATGAAAGATTCGCTATACATTTTTTTTATATGTAAGTATTTCCCTACCATCCTTAGTAGTAACTCGCGTGCTATAGGTTATTACTGCAACCATCAAATGTTTGTTTGTATGGTGTTTTACGTCATTTTCAACACAGTAAGGTTATATATGACATTCAAAAAATGTTTTGTGTGGTGGAGGCAGACCACCCACTTTTCCTAGGTAGAACCAGGTGAGAGGCGAAGGTTTACAATGCAACGTTGTTAACCATTCAGCCATGGAGACCGTCTCTGTGGCCAAGTGGTTAACGACGTTGCATTGTAGACCTTCTCGCCTCTCACTGCTGTGTGTTTCGAATCCCACTTGGAGCTAGATTTGTAAGTGAGGAAGTGTCGATTCTTACGGATGACGGTAGGTGTACAGTACTGGTTCTACCCAGGAAAAGTGGGTGGTCTGCCTCCACCACAAAAAAACGACCGTCATATATAACCTTACATGTGTTGAAAACGATGTAAAACAACATACAAACAAACAAACCATTAAATGTACAAAACATAAACAGGTTATTTGGATCTTGATCTTTAAGGGACACATGGCAATCAAGTGTCCCAAAACCGACACACAGCAAACTCGATTTTTGAACACATTTTTACTCTCGTTACCACGGTGGATAGGCATCTTCTGTGAATCTTTGTGAATCTGTAACTGCATAATCTCCCATCCACTTATTAAAAGAGGCTAAATTTTTAAACTAATTAAACTTTTTGTATTTTGTTCACTGGACTACGATACAAGAATTTTGTATATATAAACGCATATATAGATAAATGATAACTTTGTCATTAATGTACAAATCACACAACTTCCAATATGTGACAGTGGTGGATTCAGTGGCACTGGGAGTGTGGGTGTCGGGGGAGAGGGGCACACTTTTTCTGCCCTTAAACCTGAGGTTACGATTTAATAATCATTGTTTGTCAACCGTTTTTTTCTCTTTCAAATTGCGCTCACCACCAAACTACAAAATATGTTACGCCCTGACTAACTTCAAATCCTGTATCCACCCCTGCATCACTTGGTCATTACTAAGTATTGTTTTTGCTGATGCGCTGTAACAGATGCAACACGCAGCTGTTGATTCTCTAATTATACATGTCACATAATGAAGACAAAATCTTACATCATCATTACAAGTTTACCAGAACAGTAATACTAATATGCAAATATCCAGGATGTCTGTATTTTATAAATTATTGAATCTCTGTTTAACGACCCATCAACAAATTATAGGGTATTTTTAGCGGCTGCAGTGACAGGGGGAAGGAGGATAGATATGAATCCTGGAACCATACTCTTCTCTTATTTAACAGATTCCTATCATTCTGGTTCTTTAACCCTTAACCCGCTAAGAATGACTATAATAGCCTTTGTGTCCTTTGTAAACCCAGAGTAACTCGCAGGCTGATCAGGGTTTACAATGTCAGACGGCTGATCAGTCTTTTTGCCCAAAACACCCCTTTGTCACATAAATGGAATGGTCTTAATTCAAAGAAAGAACAGTCCATTATATATATGTAGGGGGTTAAGGGTTAATATGCGGAGTGACTTCGTTACACCATGGACCGCCCCCACAGTTTAAGCCCCACACTGACAGATCAGATGAATGGAAGTGTCTTGCCTAAGGACACACCGAAGAAACTCGGTGGCGCCAGTCAGAGGCTGGAACCCGGGTCCTTCGGATTTGAAGTCCAACAAGCTATTAGCTGGGCCACGCCAGACCCGGGGTGAAACAAATGTGTCATGCATATTTCTTTAATGTGGAATTCCAAAGTTGATTAGCCTTCTTTTTTTGAAAACCTCGCCTCTCCGCTGCGGGTTCGAATCCCACAGGAAGTTCAACTTGTGAGAAAGTGTCGGTTCTTACCGATGGCGGGAGGTATACAGTACTGGTTTCTACCCAGGAATAAATGCCACCTCAAAAAATTGAACGTCAAACATACGTGATTTTAAAAGGTATTCAAGAAAAAGGATTTTCAGAAAGAAAACTTATTTAAAAATGTCTTGAAAAGATACACAAATCAATTTTTTTTTTTATTTCATGTTTGCCTATCAAAATTCTTCCTAAAATGCTGTAGATTTAGAACCAGTGGTAAGGATGGAAAGTCCTGTAAAAAATTAGAAAAGTGGACTTATTTTTTTTATCTACCTCCTTCATCTGTATTCAGGGGCGTCCGTGGCCGAGTGGTTAACGTCTCTGACTTGAAATCACTTGCCCCTCACCTCTGTAGGTTCGGTCCCTCAGGGGCCTAGGAATCTTTATGTGAGGAAGCTATCCAGCTGGCTTGCGGAACGTCGGTGGTTCTACCCAGGTGCCCGCCCGTGCACGAAAATTGCCCGGAGGGGCACCTGGGGTCTTCCTCCACCAGTGGAAGCTGGAAAGTCGCCATATGACCTTAGCTGTTGGTGCGACTATAAAATCCAATTCAATTCAATTCATCTGTATTCAGGGCACGAGTATTCAAGGGAGATAATAGTGTTGTGTGTCCTACAGACAGGAGAAGACAACTCCTTATTTGTTGAATAAAGACACGTGACAACCAACCCTTTTGGTACCTTTGTAATAGATGAAGATAGACATGAGCCAAACCAGCCCCCTATGTTACCTCTGTATTTGTATCAAATTATAATTTTTATCCATTCATTTTCAATATGATAAATATCTTCCTTTTTTTCTCAAATTTTCTAAATCGAAAACTAATTTTGAAACACCACCTGTGTTTATTTAAATTAAAGATGCCCGCAAAGAATTCCTTTGATATCTGCTTAGTTATTCATCTTACCCTGTGTACGAATTAACCATAATTAATGCAAAATAAATTTCAATACGAAAAAATAAATTAAACTCAAAGCAATGATTTCCGCCAGAGCGTGAAAGGAAATACTTTTTTAGAATGTTAATTGCAAAAAAGATTCAAGCAGAAAATGGGATAGTGGCAATATAATTGTGACGAAAATTACTGACATTGAAAGATTTAAAGATACCTACACCCCTATTTTTCACCGATATGACTGTTAATTGATACATAAACATATAAATTTATATAATTTAGAAATATAACTCCATTTACATTAAGTTATGTATTGTATCATGTTCAACTGAGATAATTTGTTTGTTTAAATGGTGTTTTACGTCATTTTTTTATCACATTTTAGGCCATATACAATTATGACAGCTGATTTTTTTTGTGGTAGAGGCAGGCCACAGCATTTTTCCTGGATAGAATCAGTACTGTATACCTCTCTTCGTCTATAAGAATCAACACTTTCTCACTTACAAGTTGAGTTTCCAGTTGGATTTGAACCTGCCGCGGTGACGAGAGGCGAGAATGTTTACAACGCAACATCGTTAACCCCTCAACCATGGAGGGTTTTACATTTGAACAGAATATAGTGATAATATATATAGAATCCTAAAAGAGTTCCCATTCCATATAGGATTTATGAAACAATTTAAAATTAAAAATAATCTATAACGCGTTTCATAAAACCTATATGGAATGGAGACAAGTTTAAGACTTTTTTAGCGCCATTACAGTCAAATGTGTAAAAAATAATATAAGATACATATATAACAGTCGCATCGTCAGACAAACTTTCATCACCAAAACATCACATAATCCTGTCCTTTTGTGTCAAAACATCATGCCATGAACCCATTTTATGTACACACTGAGTTTCAAAAACTAATTTGACGGTTTTGGAGATATAGACATTAAAAAAACTCATTACGTGGTCTCGCCTTAATTCCATTAAGCAAGGGGAAATCTTATATTAGCAGAATCTTATAGCGGATATTTCGACAATAAAACATGTTTAAAATCATTTTTACTAAGAAATGCGATAACCTGTTTAAAATTACCTATTAAATGTTTAAATTTTACAATATGTAAACTTTGTAAGCCAAAATTAACGTTTTATTTCATACCCCAGCCAACCGCGTTTCTTGAAGAAGGGGTTGAATGGGGTATGAAAGTTAATACTCAGACCACGTAATGTTAACCAACAAAACTTTAACCAAATGTTAAATGCATCACTGATGAAAAAGTGATCCCTATATGTCTCGCTGTCCACTAAAAACAGTTTTATTTTAAATCTTTTAGAATTATTTTATTATTAGAATTTTTGTGTTTCTGGGTTCAAGAACCTCGTTGATCAATCCAGTAAAACCTCAGTGTGTTCTGAGAATGTAATGAGCTTTAAATTAATTGGTTTCATTGGTCCAATTTTTATCACTGAACCAATCAGAATGCTTCATAGAGCGCTGTGGTCTAGTGGTAGAGCGTTGGACCCATGATCCAAAAGTCGTGGGTTAGATCCCAGCCATAACCACATGTGTTGTGTCCCCGAGCAAGACACTTTATCTGCATTGCTTAGTACTGGTTCTACCCAGGAAGACAATCAAGAAGTACCTTAGAAGCGAATTTCTTACAACAGGTATAGAATACAGTAAGTTCATTCATATTTTCATTTGGTTGATTCTATCATGACATCACTTTCCGGTATTATGACATCAAACCCTGGTATTATGACATCACGTCATGCTATTATGATGCAACTCAGTGTGTTCTCAGAACTGAATGAGCCTTTTAATTGCTGTGAGACTCAGTGTGTTCTCAGAACTGAATGAGCCTTTTAATTGCTGTGAGAAACAGATTACGACTGTTTGTATCACTCATTGAGTAACCAGTTTCTTGAAACCAAGAATCACAAAATTCTAAAAATAAAATAATTCTAAAATGATTTAATAGACTGTTTAAAGTCAGGGTGAGACAATCAAAACAGTCAAAGTCATAGTCAAGAATATCATACAGCAAACATGTATCCAATACCAGTAATTTACAAATCGTCCTGAAATACTGAAGTTAATTGTGCATTATAGTTAATTGACTCCTGCAATTTGGATAAATATCACAGACAAAAGTTATATCGACTTAATGGATACACCACTGCAAAAAAAAGTGTTGACTATGAAAGAAATCATCGAAATTGGTTGAGTCATGCTTCTTAAGTTTCATGGATGCATGTGTCAGAGTTCAAAGACACTATTAAAAGAGTTCATTCAATGAATAGGACATGCTTGATTCATAACACATTTTCATTTTGTAACTTGTTACTGTTATATTGATATTTGTAACTATATTTATTGTTTGTTAAACATTTAAATATTTCATAATACTAATCTGCAACATGCCATGGACTATTATGTAAATAAGTTACGTTAAAATGTATTCTCATGGACCAAAATTAATGGTCTTTTAATTGTATTCTTGAATAAAGATAGAACAACAAATACTACTCGGGCCTGGCAATAATGATCTTAGCTTTGTGGTAAAGTTAACAGTATTATTACCAATGGTGTAGACTATTCAGACAAGAACGGATGAGCAGAGTTTTAGTTCTAAATGTCAAAACATTTAAACTTCTGTTTTAAGTGAAGTACAGAAATTGCAGCAGAATCACACCATAAATCATAAAAACCACCAAGTTGACGTTTCATTAAAAGTACTGTAAATTCAATGGATTTGATAAAGGATTTAAAGGGTTTAAAGGAACACGTGGCCATCTTTGATTTTTAAAAAATCGCAGGGCCTCTAATTTTTTCTACATAACTTGCTTAAATTGTTCAACCACTAATATTAATTATAAAAATAATGTACAGCAAAACATTTTTGTATATTGCTAACTTTTGATTTTAATACACCAATACTTTATTTTAACTTATGGTAGAATTAGAAGACAAAATTAATGAAAACTCAAGTTCGTATTTAAATATATGCTAGCAGCTTTAAAGGCAAATTGATACTGGATTAATAAATTGAGGCGTTAATTTTAATGCTTGATAAAAACTTCAAGGTGACCAAGAGTCCCTTTAACATTTATACATTTGGTGAATATCACAATATACTTTACATCATGCCATAAATTCCCCCGCACTGACCACCCCACCCCACCCAGAAAGTGACGTGACAACTGCGCCACCCCCCACCCACCTCCCATACCCCCGGACATGGTTTACTCATTTGAACTTTGACCTCCAAGTCTGACCTTGACCTTTGAGGTACTGATCTGATTCGGGCACATGACACAACTTCTCATTGTGGTGAGCACTGAATTTTCATGGAAATCCCCTCAGTACTTTCGAAGTATGGCTGAGATGTTTTGGACGGAAAGGACGAACGGATGGACAAACATTCCTTCGTGGGTATAAAAATAATTAATGCCACTGGCCAGCAAAATACTTCTTAGTAAATATGAGAACAACTTTCGAACTATGAAAACAAATCTGAATTTTCCCTATATATTCCCATACACCTGGGGTGGGGCTAATTTTTACTCCAGGAACTTTATTCTAACATACTTGATAGTCTAGAAATAAAATTATTTTCTGAAGAGAATAACAACTGTCAATATACAAATATGGGACTCCCCACCCCCTAACCCCATCCCACCCCCACCCTCAATCCACCACCACATAACGTTTTTCCCCTGATACTAAACAGACAATCTGGATTACTTTTGGAAATATTTAAAAGTATTTCCCACCCCACTAGTCTGGATGTGACTTTAAAACCGTGGTCCCCACATACAATCAATGCACCACAGATAGTCCTAATCTAATGACCAATCTTGGGGATTCTCCCTTGGTTCATATTCTGGAGGAACTATAAACCTTCAAATTACACACAAATAAATCAAGGTAACACTACCTGAAGATTGCCACCAGTCCCTTTAAAGCAGACCCACCATACGAAAATAAAGTATCATTTATCAGGTAACAAAGAAACTCACAACTTAATCAAACCTATCATATACCTCTGTCAATTTGCTCTCTTGCATAGCACACCTTTTCTCCGATCTCATCAAATCAGCTCAAATCACACTGTCAGAAAATTGAAAGAGAAAAAATCCATGCGAGTGTCGCTTTACCACCTTTAAAATAACTGTCACTTGGGTTCACGATGAACATCAGATTTGGTATTATCCTTTTGTGGTTCAGGAATAGCGTTTTATTGAACGCCAAACAGCGGTAAATAGACGGTATTACAGATTTACAAACGATGTCAACGAGAGGCGATCATGTACGCGATAAGTTTTTATTGAACAGCGATTGGTTTACCAATATCGGCACATAACAATAGCAGACACTTGCAACAGTTGCAGTAAAGGGGCTATGGGTTGATCTGAATCGAAAGTAAAACTGCCAATACAAAAGGTGATTGTGGTCGTGGAGTGTGGTTGGTACAGGTAAATTCTGACTGTTATTGCTGAAGGGCTCATCCACATGAGATTAGTTACTGTATAGAATTACATACATTCACATTCAACAATTTCCCATTCTGAGTGAGGGAGGTAGGGAGGGAGGGAGGAAAAGAGGGAGGGAGGACAGTGTCCAGGATAACACTGATCTTACTGCTCCCAATGTAACAAGGAGTGAATACTGAGGTTGAAAATAAATAGAGGAAAGAGGCTACAGGGGATAAGATTAGCCTTAACTCTAATTTATCCTAGACAGAAAATGCAGTGGATGGGATTATCCTACTGTTTCAACTCCCAGAGAGAGGAGAGAGAGAGGATACAAGGGATGGGATATTTAACTCTTACCACTCCCAAGGAGATGAGAGAAGATACAGGAGATGGGATTATCCAACTCTTCCCACTCCCAGAGAAAGGATACAGGGATGGGATTATCTAACTCTTACTACTCACTCCCAGAGAGAGGAGAGAGGATACAATTAAGGGATGGGATTATCCAACTCTTCCCACTCCCAGAGAAAGGATACAGGGGATGGGATTATCTAACTCTTACCACTCCCAAAGAGAGGAGAGAAGATACAGGGGATGGGATTATCCAACTCTTCCCACTCCCAGAGAAATGATACAGGTATTGGATTATCTAACTCTTACTACTCACTCCCAGAGAGAGGAGAGAGGATACAATTAAGGGATGGGATTATCCAACTCTTCCCACTCCCAGAGAAAGGATACAGGGGAAGGGATTATCTAACTCTTACTACTCACTCCCAGAGAGAGGAGAGAGGATACAATTAAGGGATGGGATTATCCAACTCTTCCCACTCCCAGAGAAAGGATACAGGGGATGGGATTATCTAACTCTTACCACTCCCAAAGAGAGGAGAGAGGATACAAGGGATGGGATTATCCCAGTCTTCCCACTCACAGAGAAAGGATACAAGGGATGGGATTATCCAACTCTTCCCACTCCCAGAGAAAGGATACAGGGGATGGGATTATCTAACTCTTACCACTCCCAGAGACAGGTATTGGATTATCTAACTCTTACCACTCCCAAAGAGAGGAGAGAAGATACAGGGGATGGGATTATCCAACTCTTCCCACTCCCAGAGAAATGATACAGGTATTGGATTATCTAACTCTTACCACCCCAAGAGAGAGGAGATGAAGGATACAAGGGATGGGATCATCTAACTCTTACCACTCCCAGAGAGAGGAGAGAGGATACAGGAAATGGGATTATCCTACTCCTACCACTCCCAGAGAGAGGATACAGTGGATTGAATTATCAAACTCTTACTACTACCAGAGGGAGGAGAGAGAATACAGGGGATGGGATTATCTAACTCTTACCACTCCCGGAGAGAGGATACAGGAGATTATCATACTCACTGTTCCCAGAGGGAGGAGAGAGAGGATACAGGAGATGGGATTATCATACTCATGCTCCCAGAGAGAGGAGAGAGAATACAGATGATGGGGTTATCAAACTATTACCACTCCCAGAGAGAATACAAGGGATGGGATTATCTAACTCTTACCACTCCCGGAGAGGATACAGGATATGGGATTATCATACTCACTGCTCCCAGAGGGAGGAGAGAGAATACAGGAGATGGGATTATCCTACTCTAACCACTCCCAGAGACAGGAGGGAGGATAGAGGGATGAGATTATCATAGTCACTGCTCCCAGAGGGAGGAGAGAGGATACAGGAGATGAGATTATCTAACTATTACCACTCCCAGAGAGAGGAGAGGATACAGGAGATGGGATTATCCTACTCTTACCACTCCCAGAGAGAGGAGAGGATACAGGAGATGGGATTATCCTACTCTTACCACTCCCAGAGAGAGAGAGGAGAGGATACAGGAGATGGGATTATCCTACTCTTACCACTCCCAGAGACAGGAGAGAGGATACAGGAGATGGGATTATCCTACTCTTACTACTCCCAGAGAGAGGATACACAAGATGGGATTATCCTACTCTTACTACTCCCAGAGACAGGAGAGAGGATACACAAGATGGGATTATCCTACTTTTACCACTCCCAGAGAGAGGAGAGAGGATACAGGAGATAGGATTATCCTACTCTTACCACTCCCAGAGAGAGGAGAGAGGATACACAAGATGGGATTATCCTACTCTTACCACTCCCAGAGCCAGGAGAAAGGATACAGGATGGGATTATCCTACTCTTACCACTCCCAGAGACAGGAGAGAGGATACAGGAGATGGGATTATCCTACTCTTACCACTCCCAGAGAGAGAGAGAGGGGATACACAATATGGGATTATCCTACTCTTACCACTCCAGAGACAGGAGAGGATACAGGAGATGGGATTATCCTACTCTTACCCCACTCCCAGAGAGAGGAGGGGATACACAAGATGGGATAATCCTACTCTTACACTCCCAGAGAGAGGAGAGAGGATACACAAGATGGGATTATCCTACTCTTAACCACTCCCAGAGAGAGGAGAGAGGATACACAATATGGGGTTATCCTACTCTTACCACTCCAGAGAGAGGACAGAGGATACACAATATGGGATTATCCTACTCTTATTACTCCCAGAGACAGGAGAGAGGATACAGGAGATGGGATTATCATACTCTTACCACTCCAGAGACAGGAGGGAGGATACAGGGATGGGATTACCCTACTCTTACCACTCCCAGAGAGAGAAGAGAGGATACAGGAGATGGGATTATCCTACTCTTACTACTCCCAGAGCGAGGAGAGAGGATACAGGAGATGGGATTATCATACTCTTACCACTCCCAGAGACAGGAGGGAGGATACAGGGATGGGATTACCCTACTATTACACTCCCAGAGAGAGAAGAGAGGATACAGGAGATGAGATTATCCTACTCTTACTACTCCCAGAGGGAGGAGAGAGGATACAGGAGATGGGATTATCATACTCTTACCACTCCCAGAGACAGGAGGGAGGATACAGGGATGGATTACCCTACTCTTACCCACTCCCAGAGAGAGAAGAAGAGGATACAGGAGATGGGATTATCCTACTCTTACCAATCACAGAGACAGGAGAGAAGATACACAAGATGGGATTATCCTACTCTTACCACTCCCAGAGAGAGAGGAGAGAGGATACAGGGGATGGGATTATCAAACTATTACCACTCCCAGAGAGAGGAGAGAGGATACAGGAGATGGGATTATCCTACTCTTACTACTCCCAGAGGGAGGAGAGAGGATACAGAAGATGGGATTATCATACTCTTACCACTCCCAGAGAGGAGAGAGGATACAGGGGATGGGATTATCTAACTTTGACCATGCCCAGGGAGAGAAGAGAGGATACAGGGATGGGATTATCATACTCTTACCATGCCCAGAGAGAGAGGAGAGAGGATACAGGAGATGGGATTATCCTACTCTTACCACTCCCAGAGAGAGAGGAGAGAGGATACAGGGGATGGGATTATCAAACTCTTACCATGCCCAGAGAGAGTGGAGAGGATACAGGAGATGGGATTATCCTACTCTTACCACTCCCAGAGGGAGGAGAGAGGATACAGGGGATGGGATTATCTAACTCTTACCACTTCCAAAGAGAGGAGAGAAAATACAGTGGATGGGATTTATCCTACTCTTGCAACTCCCAGAAGAAGAAGAGAAAGGATACAGGGGATGGGATAATCTAACTCTTACCACTCCCAGAGAGAGGAGAGAAGAGAGGATACAAGGGATGGGATTATCTAACATTTTACCACTCCCAAAGAGAGGAGAGAAGATACAGGGGATGGGATTATCCAACTCTTCCAACTCCCAGAGAAAGGATACAGGGATGGGATTATATAACTCTTACCACTCCCAGAGAGAGGATACAGGGATGGGATTATCCAACTCTTCCCACTCCCAGAGAAAGGATACAGGGATGGGATTATATAACTCTTACCACTCCCAGAGAAAGGATACAGGGATGGGATTATCCTACTCTTACCACTCCCAGAGGGAGGAGAGAGGATACAGGGATGGGATTATCGTATAGTCTTATCACTCTCGTGGAGGATACAGTGGATATTATTTATAATCATACTTTTGTACTGCTGAAAATGTTATTCTGGCTCTTAGTGGTTTTGACTCCTTCAGGCTGGTAAAATATGGCATACTTTAAAGTAGCAATTTACAGCAAAACGATGTATACAGCTTTACAAGGAGTCACAGATCTATGAACTTAAACTTCTGAAGAATAACAAGGAAAATGATATATACGTTTTTGAAGACATGCTTTAAGCGACTCCGTGGCAGAGGGGTAAACGACGTTGTGTTGTAAACCTTTCTCGTCAGTCACCGCTGCATGTCTGAATCCCACCGGGAGCTCGACTTGTAACAGAGGAAGTATCAATTCTTATGGATGGCGGGAGGTGTACAGTACTGGTTCTACGCAGGGAAAGTGGGTGGTCTGCCTCCTCCACAAAAAAAAATCGACCATCATATATAATCTTACATGTGTTGAAAATGATGTAAAACATCATACAAACAAACAAACAAAACAAAAGCTTTATCTAAGCGACATGTATTTATTTGTTTAAAGTTTGAATAATGTAAAAACAATCAAACACGTAAATGAAAAGTTACGTCTCTATATGGTAATAACAATATCGTTTAACCATTTCATTATTAACAATTTCTTATCAATTTATTCGATAAAACCTTAAATATATTTGGTTAAACATTAATTTCATTTTGTTTCATTGTTTCTCAAGCCTATATAAATCATACTGTTCACACTTCTACGCATCTTTTAAAATTCATTTGTCGGCACCAGAACTTAAAAGTTCAGTTATTGCACTTATTAAGTGGCATTTCTTTGTAAAACAGACGTCATTTAACATCGATAATTTTTAATTTTGCAAGCAAAACAACGAAACATGATAGATAATTCCGCTTTTATCAATTTAAGTCTTGCTAAATTTGTAAATTAAACTCCCTAATACAAAGTGATTACAAGAGAAGTAGACAAACAGTTTGAAATTAAAAACATCCATCACTAAATGTTTACATGATTCTACCATTATAAGTTTATCGCTTAAAATTTATCTTCATTTCAAACTTATCTGGTTAAAATTAAACAATTTAGATCTTTTGAGGTCGAGTTTTGGCTGATTTAACAATTTATCACCAATTATCAGCCAGTCTTAATACCACCAGAGAACCGGCTAAGCACGGGTAAGCGGGTCACATTAATAAATCCAATTTAAACCCTTAGAGTTATCTCCCATTGTTCGTTGTCTAAATTTTTCCTTGATGCACTCCTCTGTTAATCGGCTGTTAAAAGATAAGAGCCGGCAAAACTGTGTGGCTTCACGAAACGCTCGCTATCTTCCCTGAATTTAGGTCGAATCAAATTTTGGATTTCGATATTATTAGTAATTTGCGAACATGTAGACAGTTTTTAATATGGGGAGATTAAACTCTCAAGTACCTGTAAAATTTATGCCTGGGTTTAAACAAGACTTCTTTATCTTACAATAATATAATTGTGGTATTGAAGGCACTCCACTCTTAAGTAATCACGTGACAATTTGCCCATTGATTTTACCCAAACCCAAATTCATGTTTCTTACACTGCAATGATAACCTGACATGTATAGTACAGGTAAGTGGGCCTTGAAGAAGATTCCAGGTTTGAGTCTCGGCGGTACCACTGGGTTTCCTTCTCAGTCAAGACACTCAATTCCTTAGCCTTGTCCGTCGAATGGGGATGAAACTGGGTGGTCACGTGTATCGGAGTCTAACTTTCGAGCATGTCAAAGAATAATGGGTATCTATTGAATAGTAGAATAGGGCAGGTTCTCCGATTCACTCACTCTGGGGCGGCTCTAAATACCCTAAGTTTATATGAGTTGTTTAACTACAACTCGAATTCAATTGTTTAGTATAATTTGTAAATTATTTTAATTCATTTTCAACAGAATTATTTCCCTCATTTAGGATGTTTTAAACATGTTTTGTACAATTTGAAAGTTATTACATTTCATAACAAAGATATTATACCCTCAAAAATATGCCTCGTGTGGTTCTGGGGGCCCCCGTTTGGTTACGGGGCAAAGAATAGGGCCACAGCAGATCGAATTCATGTTCATTTTATCATTTTTTGTTCATGCTCATTAAAGGTCTTCATCATGACCCCTGCATTGTTTCAGGTGCCATCTCGCTCATATCACTAGAGCAGTGGCAGAAAAACAATAACGTGGCTCCAGCGTAAATGGAGTGTCTACAATAGAATTTGCAGCAGCTCTGCAGTTCAGGGTGAGAAGCTTCTAGGCCCGTTCTCCATATTTTATCTCGATGTACATGGAGGATGAGCCTGGCATGTTCATTCCTGTTAGGCGCCATATAACCTTTCATGTGTTGGTGCGCCTTAAAACCCCAATTCAATTCAATTCAATTCAAAACAACGCAGTTTACGTGTGGTATACAAAATAATTGAGGACCATATGTTGGGCCTTCCACAAACCTTCCACTCCTGGAGCATTACCCACAAACCACTCGGGTAATCTTCATTAAACTTGGTACACGTATCAACCTGGTGTTCTGGTACAAAATTATGATTTTTTAATATAAGAGTATTTTAAGCATTTTCATGAAAAACAGTATAATCAATTCATAAAATCATGTTCACATATCAAAACACTGATCTTTTATTTGCCCTTTTCTATTTGGATTTTGACAGTTCAAGACGAAACACTTATCTGCAGTTTGCCGTTTTCTATTTGGATTTTGACAGTTCAAGACAAAACACTGATCTGCAGATTGCCTTTTACCATTGGATTTTGACAGTTCAAGACAAAACACTGATCTGCCTTTTATTATTGGATTTTGACAGTTCAAGACAAAACACTGATCTGATTTGCCTTTTACTATTGGAATGTGACATTTCAAGACAAAAACAGGGATCTGAAGTTTGCCCTTTAGTATTGGATTGTGACAGCTCGAGACAAAATACTGATCTGAAGTTTGCCCTTTATTGTTGGAATGTGACATTTCAGGATAAAAACATTGATCTGAAGTTTGGCCTTTACTATTGGAATGCGACAGATCAATACAAAACACTGATCTTTACTATTGGAATGTGACAAAAACACGGATTTGAAATTTTTCTTTTACTATTGGATTGTGACAGTTCAAGGTAAAACACTGATCTGAAGTTTGTCCTTTACTATTGGGATGTGACAGTTCAAGACAAAACAATGCTCATGAGTTTGCCCTTTACTATTGGGACAAGACAAAACACTGATCTGAAGTTTGCTACAATTGGATTTTGACAGTTAAAGACAAAACACTTTGCCTTTTACTACTATTGGAATATGACAGTGCAAGACAAAACATGGATCTTCAGTTTGCCCTTTACTATTGGAATGTGATAGTTCAGGGCAAAACACTGATCTGAAGATTGCCCTTTACTATTGGAATGTGATAGTTCAGGGCAAAACACTGATCTGAAGATTGCCCTTTACTACTGGAATGTGATAGTTCAGGACAAAATACTGATCTGAAGATTGCCCTTTACTATTTGAATGTGTAACTGGAGGCCCCGGGTTCAATCCACCGTGGTGCCACTGAGTTTCATCGGTGTGTTCTTGGGCAAGACACTTTCACTTAGCCTCGTCCGTCGGATGGGGACGTAAACCGGGCGGTCCCGTGTATCGGTCTATCCTCCGAGCACGTTAAAGAACCATAGGAATCTATTTGATAATAAGAGTAGGGCACGGTTCCCGGATTCCTATGTATCCTTCCCCTCTCTCTTTGTTTTTGTTGTTCAATATTCAATATCTGTCACATAGTGTTGACAACCTCCCACAAAATGCAGTTTATATGACTAATAATAGTTAAATGTCTATATTACATTGTGCAGATATTCATAAAATGGCGGGCGCCCAATGACGAAAGCGAGTTAGATTCTAAACCGTGAAATAATACATACTTTATTTCCAAATACCGGGAACTATAAAGACATAAATTGTCAAAAAAAAATAAAAATTTGAACACTTTCAATCAGTATGTGACTTTAAAAAAAAAGTAAATTAAAAATATTTATTAAAATGTTAACCCCACCACTTGTTTTTTGTAGAGCTGCTACATTAAACTCTCCATAAATCTTGATAGCCAACTAACTGATACAGGAAGACATTACTGGGAATAACCATATAGTATAAGAACCTTGATTCAACTAGTTTCTACCATATTTAACCTGTTAAATTATTCTGCACCATTACAAACAATTAAGACTGGACATAAACTCTTCTTTAGAGCTATGAATAACCTGTCAAAATCTGAAATTCAATTTGACCCGTTTCTTAAACTTCAAGGACTATTTCTTGTATGAGAACGGCAACTTAATTTAAATCTACTGCGTGTTTACGTGTTTACGCACTTGTTCCAAATTTGGATGTTTTTTGAATCGTTGCAAAACAATATCTCGTTAGATAAGGGTGCAGTATAAAGGTTGGTTACAACATTAATATCTAATGCAAAACACTCCAAATCTAGCAGGTACTTGAATAAATTACATGCATAAAAACAGTAAATTATCATATAAAGCAGTTAAAATTTAGGGCAAGGGTTAACAGAGGTATTTTAAGACTCATTTAACATTAACCTTTAACCCGCTACATATATATAATGGACTGTTCTTTCTTTAAATTAAGACCATTCCATTTATGTGAAAAAGGGGTGTTTTGGTGAAAATGACTGAGCAGCAGCTGGACATTGTTAACCCTGATCAGCCTGCAAGTTACACACCAGGGTGAAGTCTGTTGACCAGCAAGAAGGATTTAAACGCTGGCCAGTTAGAGGTTTGATGACCAGCAAGGTTTTTTTGAACCCTGTCTGAGGTATGTTGACCATCAAGGGATATTTGAACCATGGCCAGTCCAAGGTCTGTTGACCTGCAAGAGAGATTTGAACCCTGGTCAGTCTAAGGTCTATTAACCAGCAAGGAGGATTTAAACCCTAGCCAGCTCCAGGTGTGATGACCAGAAACCTGGCCAGTCTGAGGTCTGTTGACCAGGAAAAGGGATTTGAATCCTGGCCACCCAGGCATATTCTCCATGTTCAAAACTTATATAATAGTCCTAATTATACAGATAGAAAGATTGACCTCCAAATAAAGAGATTTTGTTATCAGGTTAATTTACAGAAATATGAACCTTTTAAATCATAAACAACATTCTTGTGGACTTCAGATTTAAAGGCTTTCAAGCAGGTTTTTATTTTTCTTGCATGACCAAATGTTGCCAGAATAGTTTAAAGCAATAATGGATCTTTTTAATTACAGATCCAGTTGCGTTTAAAGCTACAGAGTCTCTATATCAATCGATTTCTTTTTTGTAGGCGTGTCTTTATTTGTAACTTCATGTTCACCAGCTAATGTCGAAATCGGGTATTTAAGTGAGCAAATATAACGCAGGACATCATTTATTGTATAAACATCGACAAGTGCACGTCGTACCAGTAACACAGGTAACATTATGATTTACAGAAGGAAAAAAAAAGTTACCTCTTTCGGGACTCGAACACACGACCTTCTGATTTCAAGTCAGGTGCTCTATCCACTGAGCTATAACGCTTCTTGAGAAAATGATATACTAACTACCATTTATTAAGGGGCAAAATAACTTGACCTATCTGAATGCAACTGAAGCTGAATCAATAAATATATAGTCCATCTTGTCGCTAGTGTAAATTAACATTGCCTGGTGTAATATTATATGTTATCAATACGAAACTAATATTCCACCTCAAAACAACAATATCTCGACTTGTTATTTAGCGCTTGACGAGTTTGTGTGTGCGCTAGTTATTACGTAATGCCTATTTAGTGTTAAAAATGCTACAACATATCAATAAATAGCCGTGGTCTAGTGGATAAACGTACATCATACAAGCGCAACGTCTGTGGTTCATATTTATGAGTTATTACCAGTTAAATAGAGACTCTGTAGCTTTAAATACCCCAAAAATGTATTCCGTTTGCGTTTCCCGGAACGAATGCCACAGAATGTGTGCATTTGAATGTACAAACAGAGAAAATGCATTTGCGTTTGATCGTTCAGCATTTACCAATCGCAACATCTCTCAAGATCAAATTACGCATGATATCTAGCCATGCGATTTTTATCACGAGTCGGCGACTTATGTTAATTTGATCATATTCAAGAATGGGTCTTTTTGTTGACATTATTTGGTGGTGTACATGATGATTATTCTGTTTCCTTCCGGGATTATGTTATTTTAATCAAAAATGTAATATACAAAACACTATATAATGATATACCGGCTGTTTTTTTATCAACATTATTTCAGTTTTTATATTGAATTTAAAGTTAGTGCTACACAATAAGTAAAATATTTCCCATTTCGAATCAGTAAAAATTAAAGTAAATGTGGAATCGTGCTTCAATGGTTCTAAACCACATTTACACAGTGCAATTCTTTATATTAAAATACTGAAAAACGTTCACTTATTCCTGGGTAGAACCAGTACTGTATACTTCCTGTAAGAATCGACACTTTCTCACAACAAGCTGATTTCCCAGTGGCATTTGAACATGCAGTGGTGAGAGGCGAAAAGGTTTACAATGCAAAATCGTTAACCCCTCAACCATGAGATTCACAGAGTGATTCCTACAAATACTAGCATAAGGTAGACTTACTCTGCAATTCTTACCAATGGTCCATAACTTTAGCTGAACTGCACCTTCAAACTGACAGATGACCAGACACAGCTGCAGGCAAGTTGATGGCAGGACTGGTGAAGGAGGATTATGCATTCACTGACTTGGCAAATACTGGTTTGCCCCGAAATAGGACAGAAGCGACTTTTGGACGTTTGACTGAAAAGAACAGAAACAATTTAAAAATGTTCAACAAATACAAAAGAAACAACTTGTATATATGAACCTAAATGTGAACAGAAACAGTTTGTATATTTATGACCGAAAAAACAACACCATTGAATTAAATCCCCTGCAAACAGATTCATGTAACAGTGGTAAGTACATGGGCCACAAATCTCATTCACGCTGACTGTTCTTGCAACATGCGCTGATACTCTTAAGGAACTAACCACTACTTTCACATATAATGGCACGTACGGAACTACAGGAATCTATTGATAATTTGATGGTAAGAGTTGGGCATATTTCCCACTTTCCTATGTTTACTTCCCCTCTATCTGGGGCGGCTCTAAATAATGTTGATGAGGCGTTGAACAGCAGTGAAATACAATTCTTTGAAACAAAAAATATCGATCGGTTTCTTCAAGTACAGTTACCCTTAGGTCACCTGGAATTATTTTGATAATTTACCAGCAGGCTGTTTCAGTCAACTTCCACCGTGGCAGTGATATACATGGAAGAGCAACCATCATGCAATGGGAGGTTATGGGTTAGATCCCTGGCCGGATCAAACTAAAGACTTCCTAAAAATGGTACTAGTAGCTCCTTTGCTTGACGTTCAGCATATAAAGGTAAGTGATGGGATTGGTTGTCCTGGTTCCAGTATAATGTGACTGGGTGGGGTATCATGTCACGTGTCTACTGACGAGGTAGTCCAGTGAAGTGCGACTGGGTGGGGTATCATGTCGTGTCTACTGGCGAGGTATTCCAGTGAGGTGTGACTGGGAGGGGTATCACGTCATGTGTCTACTGGCACGGTATTCCAGTGAGGTGCGACTGGGAGGGGTATCATGTCATGTGTCTACTGGCGCGGTTTTCCAGTGAGGTGCGACTGGGAGGGGTATCATGTCATGTGTCTACTGGCGTGGTATTCCAGTGAGGTGCGACTGGGAAGGGTATCACGTCATGTGTCTACTGGCGCGGTTTTCCAGTGAGGTGCGACTGGGAGGGGTATCATGTCATGTGTCTACTGGCGTGGTATTCCAGTGAGGTGCGACTGGGAAGGGTATCATGTCATGCGTCTACTGACATGGTATTTCAGCGAGGAAGCACAATAAAGCTGCACATTGAGCTCACTGCTACAAGCAGACACCTTCGGGATACGACTAATAAATAAATAAAAGTGACGTTAAACCCCACATATATTGTTATACACACACAAACATACCCATGTCAAAACATCAATTTTCTAGTCACCACACGCCTATCAACAGAAAACAAGTCATTAATATAATGAAAATGGTGCTAATGAGCCGGCTATAGCTCGTATATTAATATCGGTTGTTTCATTGATGCCTTTGCTAAGCAACTTGCATACAATTATAAATCTATACAAACAAGAGGTGTAATTACGTTTTATAGGTACGATATATGGACGGCCAATCAGCCTTATTGATTTTCATTTGAAAACCCCATTTGTAAAATGATAAGACATAAAACAATGTAAATATGTAAGCAGACTTAGGGGGAATAAGTTGCTCACTTATTATACATTCATGGAAATCGTCCAAATTCATCTCCGTTATTGAGACAAATAATAAATCATTTAGTTTTGTGATTACATTATAACCATAGTTAGGCATTTTTACAAAAGGGGAAGTTAATGCGATGGTAAAGTATAGAGCACGAACCACGGTGTGCACCTGCATAAGTAAGTTATCGCTACGGGTTTAATAATAATATGATGATGATGACCATGCTGCTGCTGCTGCTGATGATGATCAAAACAATAATGATAAACATAATAAAGTTGATGGTGATAATGATTATGAATATATTGCTAATGATGATGATGATGATGATGAAGAAAACGATGATGACATTGATGGTGACAATGACGATGACAATGATGATGACAGTGATGATGACAGTGATGATGACAATGATGATGACAATGATGATGACAGTGATGATGACAGTGATGATGACAGTGATGATGACAGTGATGATGACAATGATGATGACAGTGATGATGACAGTGATTATGATGATGAAGACAATGATGATGACAGTGATGAAGATAATGATGATGACAATGATGATGACAGTGATGGTGACAATGATGATGACAGTGATGATGATGATGAAGACAATGATGATGACAGTGATGATGACAATGATGATGACAGTGATGATGACAATGCTGATGACAGTGATGATGACAATGATGATGACAGTGATGATGATGATGAGGACAATGATGATGACTGTGATGAAGATAATGATGATGACAATGATGATGACAGTGATGATTACAATGACAATGATGATGTCCTGATGACAATGATGATGAAAATGCTTATGGCAGTGATGATGACAGTGATGATGATAATGATGATGACAGTGATGATGACAATTGATGAAGACAATGATGATGACTGTGATGAAGACAATGATTACACTCATGACGAAAATGACAATGATGATGACAGTGATGATGATAATGCTGACGGCAGTGATAATGACAATGCCGATGACAATGATGCTGATGACAATGATGACAATGATGATGACAGCGATGAAGACAATGATGATGACAATGATGATGACTGTGTTGATGACAATGATGAAGACAATAGTGATGACAATGATGATGACAAAGATGATGACGACTATGATGATGACTGTAATGAAGACAATGATGATAACAATGATGATGAAAATAGTGACAATGGTGATGACAATGGTGATGACAGTTATGATGACAATGATGATGACAGTGATGATGACAGTGATGAATATGATGATGACAGTAATGATGACAGTGATGAAGACAATGATGATGACAATGGTGATGACAATGATGATGACAATGATGATGACGACTGTGATGATGACTGTAATGAAGACAATGATGATGAAAATAGTGACAATGGTGATGACAATGATGATGACAATGGTGATGACACTTATGATGACAATGATGATGACAGTTATGATGACAATGATGATGACTGTGATGATGACAGTGATGAAGACAATGCTGATGACATTGATGATGACAGTGATGATGATAGTGATGAAGACAATGATGATGACAGTGATGATGACAGAGATGAAGACAATGATGATGGCAATGCTGATGACTGTGATGATGACAGTAATGAAGATAATGATGATGACAGTGATGATGACAGTGATGAAGACAATGATGACTGTGATGATGACAAGGATGATGCAGACAATGATGATGAAAATGATGATGATATTTATGGTGGGGAGTGTTGCAGCAAGATTGAAACAATGCCAACAAGGATAATGATGGTAAAGGTGACAAAATAATGATGATGGCAGTGATGACAAAATGATGATGATGATGCTAATGATGATGATGATGATGATGATGATGATGATGGTTACAGTGATGACTGTGCTTATGGTGAAAATGACAGTGATCATGACAATGATGAAAAGATAATTAAAATGACGATAATGGTCATGATGATGGTGGTGACAATGATGATAAAGATGAATTTCTGTTGAACCTCAGTGAGAATGCAGAAAAGAGAGTAGAAGAAAGCTGAACAGTCCATGCTGATGCTATATTATCAACTTTATATTATCAAATAAATCCACAACTTACCAAGCACAAACTATCCATTCACTATTTTTCGTCAGACTGATTAAAACACTTAAGTAGTTTGAACACTGATAATTTATTTCACTTTCAAATTCTTAATTACTTTAAACCAGTCCTGTTTGCCTAGGGGTTAGATCAATAAACGTTTAAGTTATTTACAATTTCTCCACTCAGCTAATTATGGCCATGTAGGCAAAATCTCAGAAAGGCATTTTAAAACTGGACTGATTGATCGAGAAATTAATACAATAGAAAAACATCCAAAAGGCTAATGGAGATATATCTAAATAGTCAGCCACATGTTTGGTATTAGGAGTATTCATTCTGGTACCATGAAATAGCTCATTGATAGAGAAGGGTACCATTATATGGAGAGGGCTACCATTATTAGAGAGAGGGCTCATTGGCTCATTGGCTCATTAGAGAGAGGGCTCATTGATAGAGAGGGGTACCATTATATAGAGAGGGCTCAGTGATAGAGATGGGTACCATTATATAGAGAGGGCTCATTGATAGAGAGGGGTACCATTATATAGAGAGCGCTCATTGATAGAGAGGGGTACCATTATATGAATAGGGGTACCATTATATTAAGAGGGCTCATTGATAGAGAGGGGTACCATTATATAGAGAGGAGTACCATTATATAGAGAGGGCTCATTGATAGAGAGGGGTACCATTATATGAATAGGGGTACCGTTATATTAAGAGGGCTCATTGATAGAGAGGGGTACCATTATATGGAGAGGACTACCATTATATAGAGAGGGCTCAGTGATCGAGAGGGTTCCATTATATGGAGAGGGGTACCGTTATATAGAGGGCTCATTGATAGAGAGGGTACCATTATATAGAGAGGGCTCATTGATAGAGAGGGGTACCATTATATGAATAGGGGTACCGTTATATTAAGAGGGCTCATTGATAGAGAGGGGTACCATTATATAGAGAGGAGTACCATTATATGGTGAGTGGTACCATTATAATGAGGGCTCATTGATAGAGAGGGGTATCATTATATAGAGAGGGGTACCATTACATAGAGAGAGCTCATTTATATAGAAGGGTATCAGTATATAACTGAGAGGGTTCCTTGATAGAGAGGAGGGGTACCATTGCATAGAAAAGGATCATTGATAGAGTGGGGGTACCATTAAAATGTTCAAGAATAGAGAGGGGTACCATTATATATAGAGAGGGCTCATTGATAGAGAGGGGTACACTTATAGAGAGGGGTACCAGTATATAGATAGTGACTGTTAATAGATAGGGTATATAGCCCTTGAATAGAAAGGGGTACCATTAAATAGCCCATGAATAGAGGGAGTACCGTGCAGAGTGGTAATATTTAGTGAGAAGGGTACCATGAAATAGTACATGTGATAATAGAGAGGTTACTTGAAATAGCATAGTAAGAATAGAGAAGGTACATGAAATAGCACATGGTGAATAGAGAAGGTACCATGAAATAGCTCATGGTGAATAGAGAGCATACCTTGAAATAGCTCATGTTGAATAGAGAGGGTAACATGAAATAGCTCATGGTGAATAGAGAGGTAACCATGAAATAACTCATGGTGAATAAAAAAAGAAGGTACCATGAAATAGCTCATGGTGAATAGAGAGCATACCATGAAATAGCTCATGGTGATTAAAGAGGGTACCATGGAATAACTCATGGTAAATAGAGAGGATACCATGAAATAGCTCATGGTGAACAGAGAGGGTAACATGAAATAACTCATAGTAAATAGAGAGGGTACCATGAAATAACTCATGGTGAATAAAAAAAGAGGGTACCATGAAATAACTCATGGTAAATAGAGAGGGTACTGTGAAATAGCTCATGGAGAACTGTGAGGGTACCATGAAATAACTCATGGTGAATAGAGAGGATAACATGAAATAGCTCATGCTGAACAGAGAGGGTACCATGAAATAGCTCATGCTGAATAGAGAGGGTACCATGAAATAGCTCATGGTGAACAGAAAGGGTACCATGAAATAGCTTATGGTGAATAGAGAGGGTACCATGAAATAGCGATGAAGGTAACCCTACTTCTGGATGACAGCGCCTAACTTCCAAATGACGGCGACCCCACTTCTAGATGATGGCGCCCCCACTTCTAAGTGATGGCGACTCCACTTCCAGATGATGGTGGCACCCACTTCTAAGTGATGGCACCCCCACTTCCAGATGACCATGCCCCCACTTCTAGATGTCAGTGCCCCTACTGCCAGACAATGGCACCCCCATTTCTAGATGACAGCACCCAAACTTCTAGATGATGGCGTGCCCACTACTAGATGATGGCACCCCCACTTCTAGATGGCGTTGACCCCACTTCTAGATGACGGCGCTCCCACTTCTAACTGACGCGGACCCCAGTCGATAATAACAACTATCAGATACCAATTAGACATGGTCTTGTGTGATCTAAACTCTAAATTTATTCCACTAATTTAAAGAACCATAAGAAATAAACTGCACAATGCAGATAAATATATGCATGTACATCATTAAACCGGTGCACCTGAAAGCACGACTCAAAATTAATTGACTTGTGATGATGGATCAATAATGCATAGGTGGATCCAGGATATTTCTGTGGGTGTGGTTCACCATATTTTGTTTGTTTGTTTGTTTGAATTGTGTTTTACATCATTTTTAGCACATTTTAGGTCATATGATGATTAATTTTTGTGATAAATGCAGACCACCCCAGTTTTTCTGGGTAGAACCAGTACCGTATACCTCCCGCCATCCAGAATTGACGCTTTCTCGCTTACAAGTTGAGCTCCCTGTGGGATTCAAACTCGCAGCAGTGAGAGGTGATTTAGAACCATTTTCTCTTTTTTATTTTGCTTTTAAGTGTGTGTGTTTTTTCTTTTAATCTTTGGTGGTGGGTGGTTGGGTGGGTGGGGAGTTTGGATATCCCCACCACTTAAATCTATGCCTGCAATGATGCAGTCATCGGTACAATTGTTATTTTTTGTAATAATCAACTGCTTACCAATATTCATTAGCAGGTCTGAAACGGTGATGTATCTAATCAGCGGATACAAAACAGTCAGAATAAAATAATTAACCACACAAATCAGGCTATTATTATATGCATAAACAATGCTTTCAAGCTGTACGTATGTAATTAACAATTTCCCATTTAGGCCAGAGTTTTTAATTTTTCGTTTCTCAAACCCTCCGACCCAATGAAGATTTTTTTTTTAAAAAAAAGTTTTCGTTATTAATTATTTGGTCACCCATTTCAAACAACCAAATTATCTAAATAATCAATGTTTAAAAATGAACCTTAAATCAGAAGATCATGTTAATATAAATGTGTCCAGGTCCATTTTATGTTTTACAATGTGCCTAACACCATTTATATAACCTGATCTCTTCACTTTGTCAGCCATGTACGTTCATTCACAGGTACGAATAAGTTTGCAATTATGAAGATCAAACAGCCTCGCAAGTCGTGACCATATCTGGTTATCAATAAATTATATATAATGATAAATTATCACTTTCAAGTTCCCAATTAAAAGTGCACCTGCAGCTATGCTAAAATTTTATTTTAAAATTTAGTGAAGCTTGTCCGTTATTTATTTTGAATACCTCGATAAAAGCTGTGCTTCTCATTTTCAGTGTGAATGAATAATTTTCACATTCCATGATCAGGCCCAAAAAGCCAACGTAATTAATTGCAGCCCTGTAATCAAAGTGATTATAAACTTAAAGGAACATATGGCAATCTTGAAGAGGTTACCATGAAATAGCTCATGGTGAACAGAGAGGGTACCATAGCTCATGGTGAATTGAGAGGGTACCATGAAATAGCTCATGGTGAATAGAGAGGGTACCATGAAGTAACTCATAGTGAACAGAGAGGGTACCATGAAATGACTCATGGTGATTAGAGAGGGTACCATGAAATAGCTCATGGTGAATGGAGAGGGTACCATGAAATAGCTCATGGTGAACAGAGAGGGTACCATGAAATAGCTCATGGTGAACAGAGAGGGTAATATGAAATAGCTCATGGTGAATAGAGGGTACCATGAAATAGCTCATGGTGAATAGAGGCTACCATGAAATAGCTCATGGTTAATAGAGAGGGTAAGACGAAATAGCTCATGGTGAATAGAGAGGGTAACATGAAATAGCTCATGGTGAACAGAGAGGGTAACATGAAATAGCTCACGATGAATAGAGAGGGTACCATGAAATAGCGCATGGTGAATAGAGAGGGTACCATGAAATAGCTCATGGTGAACAGATAGGATACCATAAAATAGCTCATTGTTAATAGAGAGGGTAACATGAAATAGATCATGGTGAATAGAAAGGGTACCATGAAATAGCTCATGGTGAATAGAGAGGGTACCATGAAATAGTTCATGGTGAATAGAGAGGGTAACATGAAATAGCTCATTGTGAATATAGAGGGTAACATGAAATAGCTCATGGTGAATAGAAAGGGTACCATGAAATAGCTCATGGTGAATAGAGAGTATACCATGAAATAACTCATGGTGAATAGAGAGGGTACCATGAAATAGCTCATGGTGAATAGAGAGGGTAACATGAAATAGCTCATGGTGAATAGAAAGGGTACCATGAAATAGCTCATGGTGAATAGAGAGGGTACCATGAAATAGCTCATGGTGAATAGAGAGTATACCATGAAATAACTCATGGTGAATAGAGAGGGTACCATGAAATAGCTCATGGTGAATAGAGAGGGTACCATGAAATAGCTCATGGTGAATAGAGAGGGTACCATGAAATAGCTCATGGTGAATAGAGAGTATACCATGAAATAACTCATGGTGAATAGAGAGGGTACCATGAAATAGCTCATGGTGAATAGAAAGGGTACCATGAAATAGCTCATGGTGAACAGAGAGGGTACCATGAAATAGCTCATGGTGAATAGAAAGGGTAACATGAAATAGCTCATGGTGAATAGAGAGGGTACCATGAAATAGCAATGATGGTTACACTACTTCTGGATGAGCGCGCGCCAACACCTCTAGATGACAGCGCCCCCACTTCAAGATGACGGCGCCCCCACTTCTAAATGATGGCGACCCGCTTCCAGATGGCGGTGCCCCCACTTCTAGATGACGGAGCCCCCACTTCTAAATGATGGCGACCCGCTTCCAGATGGCGGTGCCCCCACTTCTAAATGATGGTGACCCGCTTCCAGATGGCGGTGCCCCCACTTCTAAATGATGGCGACCCGTTTCAAGATGGCGGTGCCCCCACTTCTAGATGACAGCGCCCCCACTTCAAGATGGCGGTGCCCCCACTTCCAGATGGCGGTGCCCCCACTTCTAGATGATGGTGACCCACTTCTAAATGATGGCGACCCGCTTCAAGATGGCGGTGCCCCCACTTCTAGATGACAGCGCCCCCACTTCAAGATGGCGGTGCCCCCACTTCCAGATGGCGGTGCCCCCACTTCAAGATGGCGGTGCCCCCACTTCCAGATGGCGGTGCCCCCACTTCAAGATGGCGGTGCCCCTACTTCCAGATGATTATCAATTAAAGGAACATATGGCAATCTTGAAAGTTTTTTATAAAGCATTCACATATGAATCTCGAATCTCAAAGCTGATTTTTCTTGACCAAACTGCATGTTATAATTATACATATATTCATATCAACATGATTGCCATCATCATTGCTCCCACCAACTCCACTACTTTCAACCAATGCCACCTCCACAGTGACCAACTATGCCACCTCCACCACCAACACCATCACCCCCATCAACTCCACTACTTCCAACCAACGCCACCCCCACTGTGACCAACCACGCCATCCCCATCAACTCCACTACCTACAACCAACGCCACCTCCAGTGATCTACCATGCCATCTCCACCAACTCCACTACCTCCTACCAATGCCACCTCCATTGTGACCAACCACGCCATCTCCACCAACTCCACTACTTCCAACCAACACCACCACCTCTGTGACCAACCACGCCATCCCCATCAACTCCACTACCTACAACCAATGCCACCTCCATTGTGACCAACCACGCCATCTCCACCACTCCACTACTTCCAACCAACACCACCACCACTGTGACTAACAACGCCATCTCCACCTCCACCACCACCACCATAAAAAACAACAACAACAACCAACCACTTAACATCAATCCCACAATTCCTCACCAGACAGAGAGTACAAGCCTTCACTTCCTTCATTTTCTCAGTTTACCGAAGCATTGTGGTGTAGTGGTTATAGTGTCTGCCTTGCATTCGGGAGGTCGTGGGTTCGAGTCTCCTGACCGCGTCATACCATAGACTTTAAAAATGGAGTAGTCACTTGTAACCCTTGCCTGACGAGCAAATAATGGGTAGTGCTACGACTGATTGACCAGTGTCAGAATAATGTGACTGGGTGGGTGGGGGTATCATGTTTACCACGGCGTGGTATTCCAGTGTGGCAGCACTATAAAGAAACCATTGAGTTCGCTGCTTCAAGTAGACATATCATCACATCACACAGCAACACACAGATAAAAGTCCAGACATTGTGCCTATAATCATCGGGTAGGACGCCTGTCGTAGGTGGAGGGACTATAATCCTTAGAAATACACACACACACACATTTTCTCAGTTTAACTACCAGCTAGAGACAAACAGTAGCTAAATCTAGCAGACTCCCCCACATTAATTAGCTGATTAAGATAAAGGTCACCAATTAGTGTAATTAATGATGAATCTGCCTGCCTGCTACAGGAAGTTGTTAATTAGGAACCCAGTTTTTCTGCCCCATAAATGTGCCAGAAGATAAAAATAAGTTTGAAGTTAATTAAATTTATCTGCAATATCTGTGAACACACTTGATTACAAGTCTGCAACACTTTGTTTTTTACCTTTCCTTTTTCTTTTAAATAGTCGCAAAAAGAGGAAGTGGGGCAGTTTTTGAATAATCTTTAGTGTTTGTAATATTTATTAATACAAATGGACAGAGAAACCGATTCTTGGAAATTGTCGAACCTAACAAAACCAGATAAAGCAGCAGACTAGGTTTTACTTAAACTATTTGTAGGTGGTTATTTTACTGCAATATCATACAAATAGTGGCTGGTAAAGCAGTTTACAAAAGACAATTAAGTGCAGTCTTTTTTTATTAATTGTTTTACTGATTTTTTCAGCAAAAATCATGCGAGGAGGATAAAAAAGAAAAAAAAAAAGGAAAATATTTTTCATTTCCAAAAATTCCATGATACAATCAGTAATAAGGAATCAGAAAATGTAATACCTTTTGGTGCGTATAAACGTTTTAAAGGGACACATGGCAATCTTGAGTTTTATCCAAACATTAAAATTTTCTCCTCGATTTACTTATCCTGCGTCATTTTGACTTTAAAACTGCTTGCATATAATTAAATAAAAAATTGAGATTCCAACTTTCTTCATTATTTTACCAAATTTTTAAATATATTACTGGTGCAATATTATAAAAAGTTAGTAATAATTGCTTTGAACTATTCTAACAATTAATATTAATGATTGAACAAATGCAAGTTAAGAGGAAAACTAACGGGAAGTCGTGAGTTTTTAAAAAAATCAAGATTGCCGTGTGTCCCTTTAAGAGACAACTTTTTTTGAAAACACACTTTTTTTCTTCAGTTTTGCCAAATTTTAGGGTAGCTATCATAATATTTGACCAAATTTGACAAAATGGCAGATTTAATTATTTTTTTTATACCCAACCAATAAGGTACTTAGATTCTCCTAATCTAAAGTATATTTCCTGGAAGATCAAAACATCATACATGATTTTGTGAATGAAAACAATATTAATAAAAAAAGACTTGTCTGAAGGTTAGAAACAGAAAGGCTGTTTTGACCAGACAGACCAGACCCGACATACAATACAGAACCTAAAGAAATATTATAAATTTTTTAGAACGTTTTTGTTATTATTAATCTTTCACAGAAGACACACCTAATATTTCAACACCAGAATGCAATTGCAGACTGTATTCATGAAATTCCAAGAAACTATTCTATTCTACTAAGAAATAGTTGATATGAGACACCGTCACCAGTCTTTATGTTGTTTCGTTCTTTTTCAATAAAAATCCTAAACACCAGATACTTTACCAAGCAGTCTTGTCGCTACTCCCAGGAATAATGGGGAAGTGCACACACGTGATAAATATTACACATAAGTTGGACAGGGACACATTACAGGAAATAGGGCCTGCATTATTTGTTTAATTTTTTAATTCTTTATAAAAGCGCCTCCAAGGTTGAGGAGTTAACGACGTTGCGTTGTAAACCTTCTCACTTCTCAGGGTTCGAATGCCACTGGGAGCTCAACTGTAGGTGAGAAAGTGTCGGCGGATGGCGGGAGGTTTACAGGAATAAGTGGGTGGTCTGTCTCCATCACAAAAAAGTGACTTTCATACTTAGCCTAAAATGTGCTGAAAAACGATGTTAAATACCAAACAAACATTAACTGTTCAGCAGATCAGCAGGCAATAACTTTATTAATGATGAGGTGAGCCGACTTGGCTCAGTGAAAGGCACAGTAGACTTGGAATCACAGGTCCAAGCCTAACGGGTACCACTAGGTTTCTTTTAGTTTGTCTAAGGGTAAAACTTTTAATTCTTGCATACCGGATAAGGCTATCCACGTTTTACATGGGGGATTGAATATAAGAATCCATCATGAGTATCCATGTGAGATTATAAGAAACTTTCATGGGTATCCGGTGAAGATAGGGAATTCCAACCCGAGGTATAAGTGTTTTTATCGGAACCGAGGCTCTGCCGAGGTTCCGATTAAAACACTCATACCGAGGGTTGGAATTCCCTATCTGAAGATAGGGAATTCCAACCCGAGGTATAAGTGTTTTTATCGGAACCGAGGGTTGGAATTCCCTATCTGAACCGAATACCTGTGACAGATTCTTTTCCTTTCATATCAGAGACAAGTTGTGCGTTAACGCCGCCAGCTACTAACGTTTTGCATGTTTTCCTGCATACCGGATGTTGGTGCGCGTGAATTTTATCTCGACCCTAGGGCGAGATGGAAACATCTAGCCCCGGTAAAATGAACGATATCCTTGTCCGGCATGCAAGAAAGGAAAATCTCACCCGAGGGTCAGAACCGTAACCAGAGACGAGGCTCTGCCGAGTTCCTGGTTGCAATTCTGATCCCGAGAGTGAGATTTACCTATCTCACATGGATAAACTCTTGGTGGATTCTTTTTCTTGCATATCATTGACATTTTGACGTTGACGTCGCCAATAACTAACTATTTAACGTTTTTTAAAACAATGCTTCTGTTCACGTTATTGACGTCATTATTGTTGCGCATGAATTTTATTTCCACCCTAGGGTGAGATGGAAAAATCTAGCCCCGGTAAAATGACGGATATCCTTGTCTGGTATGGAAGAAAGTCTTATCTTTATATGTAAAGTTAAAAGTCACGCGTGCACCAACATCCAGTATGCAGGAAAACGTGCAAATCGTTAGTAGCTGGCGGCATTAATGCACAACATGTCTCTAATATGCAAGAAAAAGAATGTCTCTAATATGCAAGAAAAAGAATCTATCAAGTGTATTCGGTTCAGATAGGGAATTCTAACCCTAGGTATAAGGCAGAACATCGGTTCCGATAAAAACACAGATTCTTATATTCCACAGACTCGTCAATTGGATGGAGATGTAAACCAGCCAGTCACAAGCGTCTGTCTATGAGTCTATCCTTTAAGCACATAAAAAACCCATAGGAATCAATTTGATATTTTTCCATATGAATTCTTCCCATCTCTGAAAATGTGCTGATGAGATATTAAACAACATTTCAATGTTCTCGCCTCTCACAGCTGCGGGTTCGAATCTCACTGTGAACTCAACATTTAAGTGAGACAGTGTTGATTCTTACGGATGGCGGGAGATATACAGTACTGGTTCTACCCAGGAATAAGTGAGTGGTCTGCCTCCACCACAAAATGTCATACATAGTCTAATATGTGCTAACTAATGACATTAAACACCAAACAGATATATTATTGAGAATAAAAGGTACCTACATACATAATAACACCCACACAACCATATGGATAATTTCACTCTTTCCCAGACTGATTTTAATAACCGGAAGATTATTACCAAAATTGTCTCCCCTGGCCTTAAAAAAACGATGACAAATTATGCCCATTTAAAACCATTTGTCTAATAAGCCTACTTTACTGCCTAACAAGCGTATCCTGTCTCCAAGATGAATGTTGAACAAAAAAGCCAAAGGTTCGCCCTCTGACTTTTATCGACATTTTAGTCCCCAGCGAAAATGAACTTTTCAGACAGATTAAAACAGATAATTTGAGATTGTCTCATTAGGAGTTGATCATTATCCCATCTTCCGAGATGTGAATTGAGAGAAATTTTATAAAACTGCACAAGTTTTGTGTTATCGGCCTGGTGCTCGTTTACAGATCATTTACAAAATAAATTCTTCATTGTCCTTTATATATATATCCAGAAAACAATGACTGATGTAGTTTTTAGGTAATACAAAATTGTAAATTGCAAAATGACCTCATTATGTCCTTTCTCGAAGTTGATTTTAAGTCTGGTTGGTCACGTTCGTTAGGATGTATGGGACATGGGGAAAATGTCAACAACTTACAGAGTATCATTCTGTCAGCCTTTGGATATAGATAGAACTTTTCATGCCATAATACATCCCCCACACCCCCTTCACCCCACAACAATTTTACAAATAATGTCACAAATATAAATGCCTCCAAAATTTTGACTCATACGACTTTGACCTCCAAGTGTGACCTTGACCTCTGAGGTACGGACCCAATTCTTGCACATCACTCGCCTTCTCATTGTGGATAACATTTCATGGAAATCACTTCAGTTCTTTCAAAGTTATGCCTGAGACATGATTGTTTCAGATTTAAATATTTTGGATGGAAGGATGACGGCACGATTACTATATGCATGCCTCCCTTCGAGGCCTAAAAACGATCTTCTGGCATCTTTCTGTGCAGTGTATTAGGCAGAAATTCAAGAACTGGGCGTGCAAATATGCAAACAGGGTGTGCAAAATAAGTTGCTAACACGCGCTACGCGCCAATTCGCGACAAGTGGGTGTCTCTGGGGTAATTTATTTTTACAGATAAAGGTGAAACAAATACATTTTAGATCATATTTCTTCTTTAAAGTAAGAGTTTGGAAGTGTTGTTGAGCAAAAAAAAAAAATTATTTATATTTTTGTTTTTACACCACCCACTCCCCGTGGAGCGATTTTTCAAAAACGGCCGTGCAAAAGACGGCTGCACGGTTGGCTGGCTAATACACTGCTTCTGTGACAAAATAACAAAAATATCCACATAATGCAGATTTGCTTT
Source organism: Cyrtodaria siliqua (assembly GCA_037043455.1). Taxonomy (NCBI): domain Eukaryota; kingdom Metazoa; phylum Mollusca; class Bivalvia; order Adapedonta; family Hiatellidae; genus Cyrtodaria; species Cyrtodaria siliqua. Next base: position 52,876 of record JAWPHD010014055.1, read on the forward strand.
TTTTTTATTCACACCTTCTATTATGATAGTTTAAACAAAGAAAAATAGAGAGAAGAAGAGACAGTTTAAACAAAGAAGAATAGAGAGAAGAAGAGATAGTGTTATAATTATATAGTATATGCATATAATTAAGACCAAGGCCGGAATATAATTATATATACATATACTGTAACACTGTCTTTTCTTCTCTCTATCCTTTTTTCTTTATACTACTGTAATAAAAGCCTGTTGTTTTATTTCACTACTTAATTCCAGTGTTTTTCAAAAAGAAAAAATAAGTGTGATGTAAACAGACAACTTCTTGCTTAAACCTATGAAAGAGGCATAAAGACCTGTCAATCAAAATCAACTGTGGTCTTACATGATCTTATCTCAGGAGTTGATAAAGGGAAGCAACTCCTTATACACGCTTTTCCTCAGGAAACAGTCTTGCTAACCAGATTTGTATTTCTATACAGCAATATACACAGATGATTAATATTGTCAACTTCAATCCGTTTTGTTAACAATCCACTTTGCAATAACATCTTCAGTAGCAGTTGTAAATATGGCTCACCTATTATGTCTTCGGCTGAAACAAAAATATTTCGTAAAAAACGCCACCACTTATTGGAGTAGAACCGATTTATCTCTAGCAAGTCCACACCTCAATAACGTCAATGGTATCATAATTCACAATACGGGAGATTTGTTGACAACTCTATTGTCATGGGCTTTACCCTAGATCATCAGTGACAATGCACCTAGGGTTACACGCAAGATTTAGGGTCGCACCTTTGGTAAGATATTGCCACAGATAAGATGAACCGATAAACAATTGTATTGTTTCTCTTATCTCCTGATATTCGATAATCGAATAAGTGATTTTGAAGCCAAAAAATAACAGTATTGTAACAAAAGGTTTTAAAGCACATCATTATCGTCACCAAACCCGTCAACTTATTCATTTTAGGAGGATTGACCATTGCATAACTCTCTTTAGGAGGACTGACCATTGCATAACTCTCTTTAGGAGGATTGACCATTGCATAACTCTCTTTAGGAGGACTGACCATTGCATAACTCTCTTTAGGAGGATTGACCATTGCATAACTCTCTTTAGGAGGACTGACCATTGCATAACTCTCTTTAGGAGGACTGACCATTGCATAACTCTCTTTAGGAGGACTGACCATTGCATAACTCTCTTTAGGAGGACTGACCATTGCATAACTCTCTTTAGGAGGACTGACCACTGCATAACTCTCTTTAGGAGGATTGATCATTGCATAACTCTCTTTAGGAGGATTGACCATTGCATAACTCTCTTTAGGAGGACTGACCACTGCATAACTCTCTTTAGGAGGATTGACCATTGCATAACTCTCTTTAGGAGGATTGACCATTGCATAACTCTCTTTAGGAGGATTGACCATTGCATAACTCTCTTTAGGAGGATTGACCATTGCATAACTCTCTTTAGGAGGACTGACCATTGCATAACTCTCTTTAGGAGGATTGACCGTTGCATAACTCTCTTTAGGAGGACTGACCATTGCATAACTCTCTTTAGAAGGACTGACCACTGCATAACTCTCTTTAGGAGGATTGACCATTGCATAACTCTCTTTAGGAGGACTGACCGTTGCATAACTCTCTTTAGGAGGATTGACCATTGCATAACTCTCTTTAGGAGGACTGACCATTGCATAACTCTCTTTAGGAGGATTGACCATTGCATAACTCTCTTTAGGAGGATTGACCATTGCATAACTCTCTTTAGGAGGACTGACCATTGCATAACTCTCTTTAGGAGGATTGACCATTGCATAACTCTCTTTAGGAGGATTGACCATTGCATAACTCTCTTTAGGAGGACTGACCGTTGCATAACTCTCTTTAGGAGGATTGACCATTGCATAACTCTCTTTAGGAGGACTGACCATTGCATAACTCTCTTTAGGAGGATTGACCGTTGCATAACTCTCTTTAGGAGGACTGACCATTGCATAACTCTCTTTAGGAGGACTGACCATTGCATAACTCTCTTTAGGAGGACTGACCATTGCATAACTCTCTTTAGGAGGACTGACCATTGCATAACTCTCTTTAGGAGGACTGACCATTGCATAACTCTCTTTAGGAGGACTGACCATTGCATAACTCTCTTTAGGAGGATTGACCATTGCATAACTCTCTTTAGGAGGACTGACCATTGCATAACTCTCTTTAGGAGGATTGACCATTGCATAACTCTCTTTAGGAGGACTGACCATTGCATAACTCTCTTTAGGAGGACTGACCATTGCATAACTCTCTTTAGGAGGATTGACCGTTGCATAACTCTCTTTAGGAGGACTGACCATTGCATAACTCTCTTTAGGAGGACTGACCATTGCATAACTCTCTTTAGGAGGACTGACCATTGCATAACTCTCTTTAGGAGGACTGACCATTGCATAACTCTCTTTAGGAGGACTGACCATTGCATAACTCTCTTTAGGAGGACTGACCATTGCATAACTCTCTTTAGGAGGATTGACCATTGCATAACTCTCTTTAGGAGGACTGACCATTGCATAACTCTCTTTAGGAGGACTGACCATTGCATAACTCTCTTTAGGAGGACTGACCATTGCATAACTCTCTTTAGGAGGACTGACCGTTGCATAACTCTCTTTAGGAGGACTGGTAATTCAGTATCCTCTCAGAGTTACATTGGCAATATCTTCTTTAACAGCAATGAAGACAGCACTTCCTTCTTTAAGAGAAGTGATGGCAGAAGTACCCTCTTTATAAGAAGTGATGGCAGCAGCACCATATTTAGGGGAAATGATGGCAGAAGTACCCTCTTTATAAGAAGTGATGGCAGCAGTACCTTCTTTATAAGAAGTGATGGCAGAAGTACCCTCTTTATAAGAAGTGATGGCAGTAGTACCTTCTTTAAAAGAAGTGATGGCAGAAGTACCCTCTTTATAAGAAATGATGGCAGCAGTACCTTCTTTAGAAGAAGTGATGGCAGAAGTACCCTCTTTATAAGAAGTGATGGCAGCAGTACCTTCTTTAGAAAAAGTGATGGCAATTTAGAAGTGATGGCAGCAGTACCCTCTTTAGACGAAATGATGGCAGCAGTACCCTCTTTAGGAGAAATGATGGCAGCAGTACTCTTGTTAGAAGAAGTGATGGCAGCAGTACCCGCTTTAGGAGGTGATGGCAGTAGTACCCTCTTTGGGAAAAGTGATGAAGGCAGTAATGACAGCAGATCAGCAGACCTTCTTTAAGAGGAGTGATGCAGGCATCATCTTCTTTAAAAGGAGTGATGCAGGCAGCATCTTCTTTAAGAGGAGTGATGCAGGCAGCATATTCTTTAAGAGGAGTGATGCAGGCAGCAATCTTCTTTAAGAGGAGTGATGCAGGCAGCATCTTCTTTAAAAGGAGTGATGCAGGCAGCATCTTCTTTAAGAGGAGTGATGCAGGCAGCATATTATTTAAGAGGAGTGATGCAGGCAGCATCTTCTTTAAGAGGAGTGATGCAGGCAGCATCTTCTTTAAGAGGAGTGATGTAGACAGCATCTTTAAGAGGAGTGATGCAGGCAGCAATCTTCTTTAAGAGGAGTGATGCAGGCAGCATCTTCTTTAAAAGGAGTGATGCAGGCAGCATCTTCTTTAAGAGGCGTGATGCAGGCAGCATCTTCTTTAAAAGGAGTGATGCAGGCAGCATATTCTATAGGGGAGTGAGGTAGACAGCATCTTTAAGAGGAGTGATGCGGGCAGCATCTTCTTTAAGAGGTGTGATGCAGGCAGCAATCTTCTTTAAGAGGAGTGATGCAGGCAGCATCTTCTTTAAAAGGAGTGATGCAGGCAGCATCTTCTTTAAGAGGAGTGATGTAGGCAGCATCTTCTTTAAGAGGCGTGATGCAGGCAGCATCTTCTTTAAAAGGAGTGATGCAGGCAGCATATTCTTTAAGAGGAGTGATGCAGGCAGCATCTTCTTTAAGAGGAGTGATGCAGGCAGCAATCTTCTTTAAAAGGAGTGATGCAGGCAGCATATTCTTTAAGAGGAGTGATGCAGGCAGCATATTCTTTTAGAGGAGTTATGCAGGCAGCATCTTCTTTAAGAGGCGTGATGCAGGCAGCATCTTCTTAAAGAGGCGTGATGCAGGCAGCATCTTCTTTAAGAGGTGTGATGCAGGCAGCATCTTCTTAAAGAGGAGTGATGCAGGCAGCATCTTCTTTAAGAGGAGTGATGCAGGCAGCATCTTCTTTAAGAGGAGTGATGCAGGCAGCATCTTCTTTAAGAGGAGTGATGCAGGCAGCAATCTTCTTTAAGAGGAGTGATGCAGGCAGCATCTTCTTTAAGAGGAGTGATGCAGGCAGCATCTTCTTTTAGAGGAGTGATGCAGGCAGCATCTTCTTTAAGAGGAGTGATGTAGGCAGCATCTTCTTTAAGAGGAGTGATGCAGGCAGCATCTTCTTTAAGAGGTGTGATGCAGGCAGCAATCTTCTTTAAGAGGAGTGATGCAGGCAGCATCTTCTTTAAGAGGAGTGATGCAGGCAGCATCTTCTTTAAGAGGTGTGATGCAGGCAGCAATCTTCTTTAAGAGGAGTGATGTAGGCAGCATCTTCTTTAAGAGGAGTGATGCAGGCAGCATCTTCTTTAAGAGGCGTGTTTTAGAGGAGTGATGCAGGCAGCATCTTCTTTAAGAGGAGTGATGCAGGCAGCATCTTCTTTTAGAGGAGTGATGTAGGCAGCATCTTCTTTAAGAGGAGTGATGCAGGCAGCATCTTCTTTAAGAGGAGTGATGTAGGCAGCATCTTCTTTAAGAGGAGTGATGTAGGCAGCATCTTCTTTAAGAGGCGTGATGCAGGCAGCATCTTCTTTAAGAGGCGTGATGCAGGCAGCATCTTCTTTAAGAGGAGTGATGCAGGCAGCATCTTCTTAAAGAGGAGTGATGCAGGCAGCATCATATTTAAGAGGAGTGATGCAGGCAGCATCATATTTAAGAGGAGTGATGCAGGCAGCATCTTCTTTAAGAGGAGTGATGAAGGCGGCATCATATTTAAGAGGAGTGATCAGGCAGCATCTTCTTTAAGAGGAGTGATGTAGGCAGCATCTTCTTTAAGAGGCGTGATGCAGGCAGCATCTTCTTTAAGAGGAGTGATGTAGGCAGCATCTTCTTTAAGAGGAGTGATGCAGGCAGCATCTTCTTTAAGAGGAGTGATGTAGGCAGCATCTTCTTTAAGAGGAGTGATAGCATCTTCTTTAAGAGGAGTGATGCAGGCAGCATCTTCTTTAAGAGGAGTGATGTAGGCAGCATCTTCTTTAAGAGGAGTGATGAAGGCGGCATCTTCTTTAAGATTATTATTAATGATCGAACAGGACACTGCCAGGTTTCAGGGAGTGATGAATTGAATTGAATTGGATTTTATAGTCGCACCAACAGCTAAGGTCATATGGCGACTTTCCAGCTTCCATTGGTGGAGGAAGACCCCAGGTGCCCCTCCAAGCAATTTTCGTGCACAGGCGGGCACCTGGGTAGAACCACCGACATTCCGCAAGCCAGCTGGATAGCTTCTCACATAAAGATTCCTAGGCCCCTGAGGGATCGAACCTACAGCGGTGAGGGGCAAGTGATTTCAAGTCAGAGACGTTAACCACTCGGCCACGGACGCCCCCAGGGAGTGATGAAGACAGTACACTGATGAGAGTAGGGGAGCACTAGTTCAGCTAAATCTTACTTTAACCCTTTTGTTGCCACAGTCAAAAACATTGATTTTATGACCAGTGTAGGCCCAGATCTACATGCACATTATGTGCAGGCTGATCAGGGTTTACACTGTTCGTCACTCAGTAAGAATGTTTTCCATACCACTTTAAATATAAAATATTACTGAAATGTTTGAAATTTTAGCAGACATAATTTCATATTTGGCGGCGAAAAGGTTAAGAGCAATCAATGTCCTTCCTTCTTTCATATGAAAATTCAAAATTAAGTTTCACTCTTAATTAAAGACACATTTCAAGCCTATTGTATTTGTGTGGGGGGAGAGAATTTCTATAGATAACTGTAAATCACTGTTAGCCAAACAATTTCATGAGCAAAGTGTGATATTCAATTTTTCTTCAGATTATGAGGCCCACCCAGTAAAGCATTTGTGACCAGTACACATAATATCACATTAAAGAATGTTGTATATTTATTGTGTTGTGCTCTGATTTTTGGTCTAAAAACAATTAAGAAATACCAGATAAGTTTTGTATTCAAAAGCTAAATTATGAACATATATTTCTTCATTAAAGTAAATTAGAAAGTGTTGTTAAGCTATTCTTACCCTCAATACATCAATGATATACAAATAAACAAGAGGTCAATGACCTTGAAGCTCTACTGATTGATTTTGATTTCAGGAAGTAGTCGCTACAAACTTGTTTTTTGAAAAAATTATTTTTAGCCGTGGCGGCCATCTTGAATTTCCGGCCGACCTGATATTTTGCTAGGATCAATTAGACATCAAGAGCAACAATCCTGTGAAGTTCATGAAAATCCGTCAAGTAGTTTCAGAGGAGTAGTCGCTACAAGTTTTCATTATATAACTCTATGTAAACAAAGATGGCCACTGGCAGCCATGTTTAATGTCGAATCAAAATAATGTTCGACTCGGATAACCATCATGTCATGCTGATCATTTTAGAAAAAGTCCCATATCAATATCACTTATAGTTTTCAAGAAGTAGTCGCTACAAACTTGTATTTTGAAAATTTATTTTTAGCCATGGCGGCCATCTTGAATTTCCCGCCGACCTGAAATTTTGCTAGGATCAATTAGACATTAAGAGCAACATTCCTGTAAAGTTTCATGAAAATCCGCCAAGTAGTTTCAGAGGAGTAGTCGCTACAAGTTTTTACTATATAACTCTATGTAAACAAAGATGGCCGCTGGCAGCCACGTTTAACGTCGAATCAAAACGATTTTTGATAAGGACCAACATCATGTCATGCTGATCATTTTAGAAAAAGTCCCATATCAATATCACTTATAGTTTTCAAGAAGTAGTCGCTACAAACTTGTAATTTGAAAATTTATTTTTAGCCGTGGCGGCCATCTTGAATTTCCGGCCGACCTGAAATTTTGCTAGGATCATTTAGACATCAAGAGCAACATTCCTGTGAAGTTTCATGAAAATCCGTCAAGTAGTTTCAGAGGAGTAGTCGCTACAAGTTTTCATTATATAACTCTATGTAAACGAAGATGGCCGCTGGCAGCCATGTTTAACGTCAAATCAAAACGATTTTCAACAAGGACCAACATCATGTCATGCTGATCATTTTAGAAAAAGTCCCATATCAATATCACTTATAGTTTTCAAGAAGTAGTCGCTACAAACTTGAATTTAAAAAATCTATTTTTAGCTTTGGCGGCCATCTTGGATTTCACATGAACATGAATTTTTGCTAGGATCAACTAGACTTCATGGGCAACATTTCTGTAAAGTTTTATGAATATCCATCCAGTAGTTTCAGAGAAGTAGTCGCTACAAATAAAAGTTAACGGACGGACGGACAGACGGACGGACAGACGGACGGACGGACAGACGGACGGACAGACGGACGGACGACGGACGCCGCACCACGGCATAAGCTCTGCTGATCTCTGATCAGTAGAGCTAAAAACTAAGAGCGGGCCTCAATTTATATACCTGAGTTGATCAGCCATAAAGCGTGCTGGCTGTAAATAGTCAAGCTTCCCGTGCTTTTTCAATGACCAAGTAGCGTTGGGAAATGTGTCTAACAAAAAAACTCTTTTTCACATTACCGGTATGTATGTATGTATATTATGGGGTTTAACGGGGCTTTGAAGAGATTTTCAATCATATCACACCAGTGTCTACTTGAAACAGTGAGCTTAATGGTCAACCTTATAGTGCTGCCACACTGGAATACAAAGACTTAGATGAATGACATGATACCTTACCCAGTCACAGACACTGGGCCAGTCAGTCCTAGAACTACCCTTTACATGCTGAATGCCAAGCCAGGCAGACATTTTTATGACTTTTGTGTTACATGGTCCTGGATTGAACCCCTGACATCCCGATTATTAGTCGGATGTTCCATCACTACGCCATATGTTGACAGGTGTGTACCAAATCGGAAGAAGAAACTGTCAATAAAATAACACACAAACTGTCAATTAAATAACACAAACTGTCAATACATAACAAGCCAACTGTAAATAAAAATAATACCAACTGTCAATAAAAATATAACTTGTAAATTAACGAACAGCCAATAACACAAACTGGCATTAACATAGACTGCCAATAACACACCAGCTGTCAATTAAATAACACCAACTGTCAATACAATAACATGCCAAATGTCAATAAAGTAGTACCAACTGGCAACAAAAACATAAATTATCAATTAACACCTGAACTGTGATAAAATAAAACATACTGTCAATAAAGAAGCCCAAACTGTCAACAAAATAACACTAACTGTTAATAAAATAACAAAAAGGTTTATACAATAATACAAAATCTCAAATAACTAACCCCAACCACTGTCAATACAATAACTTGCCAACTGTCACTAAAATAATACCAACTGTCAATAAAACATAAATTGACAAACAACTAACCCTAGCTGTCAATAACATAAACTGGCAATAAAACACACTGTCAATAAAATAACACTCTGACTGTCAACAAAATAACATACTGTGAATAAAAAATAAGCCAAACTCTAACATAATAAACACCAAATGTTAACACAATAACAACTTCAATAACATCACTACCAGAAAATAACACCATCTGTCAATAAAATAAATAATGCAAAATGTTAAATAAGTTACATCAACTGTCAATACAATTATGCCAACTGTCAATAATACCTACTGTCAATAAAAATACCAGCTGTCAATAAAATAACACCAACTGCCAATAAAATAACATCAACTGTCAATAAAATAACACAAAACTGTCAAAAAAACACACATCAACTGTCAATAAAAATAACACACTGTCAATAAAATAATATCAACTGTCAATAAAATAACACACTGCCAATAAAATAATATCAACTGTCAACAAGCAAGGTTTTTACACAACGTAAAAAAGCTGCCCATAAGTAAATAAACATGACTGTTGGCCTGTGAACTGATAGAAATGCAAACAATTGTTTTTGTTGTACTTCCAAATAATTATTGAAAAATATGAAAGTTATCAAGCTGAAATAAGTGTTGTTATTTTAAATTATCAAAAGCAACAACTATACAATGAATGTGTCAATATTGTTCATTTTGAAACCTGGCCAAGGTTTTATTGATATAATCCTTCAAATGAAAATCGATACAAATTAGAAATCATTTTTTAAAGTGACTGGACAAGGTGAAACGGCTTTGTTTATTAAGTACAACAAATCCGCGGATTCACATGTATCGCCTAACGGGGGGGTTGGGGTTGGGGGGGGGGGGGGGGGGGGGGGGGGGGGGGGGGGGGGGGGGGGGGGGGGGGGGGGGGGGGGGGGGGTGGGGGGGGGGCGGTCGCTGGACTTAAAAATAAAAAGGTCAATGATGCTTAAATGAAAGTTTGTAAACATTTTAGTAACTAAAAACAATCGAGTTTGCAGTCTGCTGAGATGACATTTAAGTGCATTTGTTTAAAAACAAAATGCCATTCTATTAAAAACAAGAGGTCCAAGAGGTCCTGTGGATGCTCTTTCTTGCTAAAACAGCTCTTATATCAAGGGTAGACAACATAAAATTCCCGTCAGTACTTCTTTTAAAACATTGCAAAAACAACAGGGACAGGATGGCCTTAGATCGCTCACCAGGTAATCATGGGCAATAAATCTTGCTGTGTCTAGTAGGCATGGGTATTTTTTAATTTGTTCCACTTCCTTCTATGAATGAAATTTCATTAAAATGGGTGGGTTTGGGGCGGGGGATGGGGGTGGGGGTGGGGGTGTATATTAACAAACTAAACAAAGATGGTAAAGATCAGATAAAAAAGAAGTAACTACAAATTTAACAAAGGAAAATACAATAATCAAGGGCCATAACTCTGTCAAGATCTAGCTGGTTTTTGAACTTGTCGAAGATATCACTGATACTATTACCGCGCTTTGCACAACTAGACATCATACTGAAGCTTCCTGTCAAATTTTGTAGAAATCCAAAAAGCCATTTAGGAGGAGTAGCGCCGACAAGAAATTTAAAGTAAAAAGGTCAAAAGCTATAAATCAGCGAACTGGAACAAAAGCGCAATATGCACAACTAGACATCTTACCAATGCTTCCTGCCAAGTTTCGTCGAAATCCAACAAGGCATTTAGGAGGAGTAGATCAACAAACCGGCAAAAAACGCATATAGGCAATAGCAATGCATCCTGCTAACATGGCGTTAACACAATTAAATTAAAAAAAAAAAAATTAAAACAAATCTCAAAAAAAAATTACTAAAAAAAATTAAAAAAGGAATAATAAAAAAAAAATCAAAACAAAATCGAATAATAAAAAATAATAAAAAATCAAAATATAATCAAAAAAAAAATCTGATTTTTTTTTATTATATATTTAAAAAAAACAATTTAAACAAAACAAATATACTAATAATAAAAAAAAAGGCAAAACATCTGATAAAGTTTGGTAAAGATCAGATGAAAAATGTAGGCGCTTGGCCTGTAGAGCTAAAAATCAAAATTCATCAGCTTCAAAAAGTAGGTCAAGGTCATAGATAAAACCATGCGTCCAAAAATATGCACTACCCAAGACACAACTATGTCCAAATAGAATATTTTTCTTCCAAGATTAAGCCATAAATTAGGTTTAAAACTTCTAGTGCATAATTATAGTTCATGAGAAAGTGATGTAAATGTAACAATTAAAGTTATCTGCCCTTTGCTTGGATGGTGAAGATCACATCCACATTTGCTTTGTCACGTTGCAATGTACCACTCAAGATACAACTATAAGCAAAGTTTGAAAGGTCTTAGTG